>VZRW01001549.1:58974-167647 GCA_013398125.1 Aegotheles bennettii
CAAGCAGTTCCCTGTCCTTCTTGAACTGAGGGGCCCAGAACTGGACACAGTACTCTCGATGCGGCCTCACCAAGACAGAATAGAGGGGGAGGAGAACCTCTCTCGACCTGCTAACCACCCCCCTTCTAATGCACCCCAGGATGCCATTGGCCTTCTTGGCCACAAGGGCACATTGCTGGCTCATGGTCATCCTCCTGTCCACCAGGACCCCCAGGTCCCTTTCTCCTACACTGCTCTCCAGCAGGTCAGCCCCCAGCCTGTACTGGTGCATGGTGTTGTTCTTCCCCGGATGCAAGACTCCACATTTGCCTTTGTTGTATTTCATTAAATTTCTCCCCGCCCAACTCTCCAGCCTGTCCAGGTCTTGCTGAATGGCGATCAAGCCACTGCATTCTCAGTTTTGAGGATGCTCCAAATCCTTTTTGTTCTCCTGTGCTTTCCTCCTATATCTCACAATTAAGGGAAGCATCTGGCTTGTGTAAAATACCAGCTCTGAACTCTGAAGCGCTGACTTCTCCTGCATCACCATTGGAACCACCTGCTCTTTCAAAAGAAAACAGTACTACACAAATGTAGGCAATTAAAAACAATATACCAAACTAATGAGGGAATCTGTAAACCCAGACATGTACAACTTCATTCTGTCATAAGAATGCATCTCTTTCAGTGACTTATTTGGACAAGACTATCTGTTATCCCGTATTTTCTTCATTATTGTCTTACACACTTATCTCTTACACACTAAGATTTTGGTGTCTAAGGGGTTAAATATGCTCATGAGTATTAAAAAGCTGAAAAATATCCTTTGAGGCCAAACAGTATTTCACCAAATCTCAGACTGACCCAATAGAGATTAACAAATTCCTGCAGATCCTTCTGCAGACGTACCACCCTCACAGAAAAGCCCCTGCCAACAAAGTCTACCATGCAAGCAGGAAAATGATTTATGTGAGTATACTTACTTCTCCCTCCTCCTAACCCTAAAATTAGCATAATAATTTTCAATAGCTCATTCAAAGACTAAGTGGGGCAGCAGAGCCAGTCCCACCACGTGACTGAGTCAGTGGCACAGCACGACTTTAGATGGTCTGCAAGGCGATCATGTATGGACTGGAAACAAGTTCCCTCAGGGACTCCACCACCACTTCTGACTCTGAAATGAAGGCTGGGATCCACAATCACATCAGCAAGAAAGTGACCCTGTGGAAGTAAAAAACAGCAGCATGGCCCACAGCAAAAATAATTAAAGAACCTTAGAAAGCATCTGCCCTGGAGAGTATGACGTGAGCCACCACTTCTAGTTTCTACTTCTGACAAAGTAAGTTACAACTTGCAGGACACTATCAGTGTTGGTCTAAGTTTGGAAAAAAAAATCAGCTGTGGTCAAAAATCATTTGTGACCAAATGTTTTTATAACACCTGTATTGGGATCCCTAAGCTGCGGTACATGTTCATCCAACTGTATGCAAGTCACTTAAAAGTGATACTCTGCCATGCAGTATGTGGTACTGGGCAGAAAATTCCCCAGAAACCTCATAATTTGTTACTATCATGATTTGACTTGCTTTCACAAAGGATACGGGCCAGCTTGCCCATGGCAGGACAGATGGTTCCTGAATGAGCAGCACTTGCAGATGTTGTGCACCTGAAAAGATTTTAAGTAACAATTCAATTGACCATCTCTTACTCCTGTATAAAAAACAACCTTGACCCTAATTTGAGCACGAACCAATACCATCTGGCTAGAAGGCCAACACTTCCTCAGCTAACTGCTCCTGTAAGCCTTGCAATGGGAAATCAATTGTGTAAATTGCATTTTGACAAATACACATCACTACTGACTCCATAACAAAGGCTGACAAATCACTCTTGATACCCAGCGCTTACCTGGTGCAGCAGTCCTCTGAAAGGAGATGTGCTAGAAAAATGCTTCTTTTTTAAACAGAAGTTGAAAAACCGTAATTCCACAGTCTGCAGCAGTAAAAGTAAAGGACAGCTCTGATCTTGCAAGTGTTGGCAGGCGGGCAGGTGGCTCTCCTACATGAAGCCTTTTGCAGGCAGACTGTAATTACCTGTTTGAGCACCTCCTGATTATATCTGAAGACTGTGAGCATAGGAGCCAATATATGGCTGATACAACTTGTGTCATCTTACTTTCTGTGCATTTTGCCCTTAATCGAAAAGGTTACTTTCCTTTTTTATTCCTAATATCTATTATCTGTGCTTGGGGAGGCACTTAACAGCACATTAGAGCTAAGAAGCCAGAGGCCGTGCCAAAACTGACGTAACACTACAAAGTGAACTGAGTGCTTGGTTTCATTATTTTAAGAGTGTCTTTATCCACTGGCACTCTGAGAAGGTCTATACTCTAAAGAGCTCTGGAAAACACTCAAGAAAGAGAACAAGGAACTTTTAAATTCTTCAGCTGGGCAAAATATACCAAAAAAGCCATTGTCATGCTACTGCCCAGATCACTGTAGTCCTGAAGATGGAAACCGATTCCTTTCATTGACGATCAGTGCCAGATGTTTTGTTCTACCTGTATATTCCTGGTTAGGAATATGATGGGATAAAGGTTGGACTTGATGACCCTGGAGGTCCCTTCCAACCATAATGATTCTATGATTCTATGATTCTAAGCCACCTTCGCTGAATCAGGCTTAACTTTTTATATTGACTTTCTCTGCTCTCAACCTCCATTTCCACCATCCCTTCCAAAGGACTCTTGGGTATTGTGCCAAGGACAGCTGAAGTGTTTCCCACCAGTACACGATGCTTGCAGGATGGCTCTTAGTCTATAGACACCACACTCATACACCCTAGGAATTTGGTTGGTGCAAGATTGTATGGAGCAGATTTATGACATGGGAGAAAGCACCCCGTTCATCACATTTTGTCTCTCCTGAGCTGCTCCCTGCACAGCGACCTCGGCTGAGCCCATACTGAGCTGAGACTCCAAGTTGGTGGATTCTCCCCCAAATTTCAGTGTCAGCAATCTCGGCACAAGGGAGGGAGACCAACCCAGGAATTCAGCGTGTAACCTTCATTTCTTACATGGACAGCCCAGCCCGTGGGCTCACCCATGGGAGTAAGAAGACTCACCTGGCACAGCATCTATTTCAGAACTAGACTCTAATATATATTTCCAGTTAAAAACAATTCTAAATAGGATGCAAGACTGACAGTTTCTGCCAAGAAATAAGAGAGCAAGAAGCATTCCAGGCAGACATGAGTCTCACAAGACCGAGCCCAGAAATCCCCCGTCAACTCAAGTAAAGATTACAGCTACCAGAAATGTATCTGTGTTGAAGTGTCTTATAATGATGCTATTCTGTACTAATATGCTATGATTAAATCATGTCAGTGTTTGTGGTACTAAATTAAGCTATTTTTAAAAGTCATGCTTGCACTTTACATATCCTTTCTTTGCAGGGTATTGCTAGGGGCAAAATAGCTGCACAGAAAAGATGAAGGCTGGTAAGTCATTTCTGACGACAGCTGCCCCACTTGCAAGTTATTTAAGCTGCTGTCTGTCAGTAGCCCATAGTACAGTAACAATTAAATATTCACTAGTAACATACCTGTATTACAATATATTGCTTTCTAAATTGTCTTCTACAAAAAATTTCAATTAATTTAACTGATGTGGAATTTTGAAGTCTGTACTACGCTGCTATAAAGACCATTTAGTGTAAAGGAAGTGCTGGCATGGATTCAATACTTGTAAGAGGGCTCAGCTTTAATTAATTTAAACTTGCAAATTCATTATGATTCACTTGAAAATGTTCAGAGTATATTCTGTTCCCCGAGAGCAAGAACAGGCGTTTTGGGGGAGAGAGACTGTGATGTACGTTTCATATGATGCAGAAAGCCTGAGACCCAAGAAGAAACCCCAAACACCTGTAAAGATGCTAGCAAGCACAATTCAAAAATACTTCAGCTTTGCAAACTTCTGGTTGTGTCACCAGTCTCCTAAAACCTCCTCAGTCATCAGTGCCCATCTGAAAGGGGGTGACTCCTTCCTGGTGGTGTATGTGTCCAGGAGGAGCCTGGGTGAGATTCCACTCCAGACTTTCAGCCCTGTAAATACAGCTGGGATGAGTCTAATCCTAACAGACAAAGCCATACGCTCTACCAAAATACCCATAGATTCAGGGAGGGCTTAGAGAACAGAGTGTCACTCTGCATCTTGGCTCAGCATTCTGCTCACTGCTGGTGACTCACTGCTGGGTGTGCTGGAGTGGCAGGGGCACAGCTGCAAATGCTCCTTGTAGTGAGTAATAAATATCTGTTTGGCTCTGTCTTACCATCTACAATGGGACCTCTCCTGCTAAATGAAACAGGCTTCCCCCCTCCCTGTTCATGGCCCGGAACGAGGAGCGGAGGTTTATTGATCACTGAGCTGGAAAGACCAACTTTCTGTCCTATTATCTGGCTTTCCTTATTGAATGAAGGCTGGCAAGGTAAGTGGTTGTGAGAAAACTGTGACACAGGGCACGTATCTTCCCTTCCAGCACAGGGAAGAAGGCCTTCCCAGAATGAGAGTTAAAAATAGCCAGTTTGACTTAAAGGGCGTATTCACTTTGAATCACAGAAAACAAGTTTGAGCTGCCACCTCTAATATGACAGGCATCTTTAGCAGCCTGCTCTCTGTCAAAATACCTACTGCCCTGCTCTTTCTTCTCCTTACATTTTTACCATTTGAAATTGTAGATGCTTTTCACCACATTATGAGAAGCTTGGGGGGAGAGAGGGCAGATATGGCCTTCTAAATTACATTAAAACCAGCCTTATTTACACCAAAAAGGCTCTTCAAAGTTTTTTCTTGAAATCTACTGCAGCCCTGCCTTTCTTCCCACATTCTTTCTACCAGCATTGTTTCAGCTCCCCAGCATGGTTTTTTAGCCCCGCTCTGTCACAGTGGCTGGCCACATTCTGCCCAGTGCTGAGATAACCGAACAGTCCGGTTTGAAAACTGTGTATCAGCATCAGCAAGGCAGGTGCCCGAGCTTGGTGCTCTCAAAGGCAAGGTGTATCCTCTCAGACATGGTATTTTATCAGTGATGGTAATAAGCCAGTTGGGAAAACTTAACTGGGGAAGTGGTAGATTCTCTGTCACATGCAGTTATTAAATCAATACCGTGGCTTTCTGAAGTATGCCTTTCTAGCACAAACAGGGCATTACATACTAGGTAAAGAATCTGTTCAAAACATAGGCTTGAACACAGAGCTTAGAGTAGATGGCTTTAGTGATCTCTTCTGACTCTTAAAAAATCTAGGAATCATCAGTTGTCACTTTCATTATACCATAGATCTGCTTGACTCTTTCGAGAATCCATTAAACCTTAAAAGCCTGCCAAGCTGAAAAAATTACCATGGTATTTCCAGCTGCTTTCCCCAGAATTTTACGTTAATCCTTGCCATGGCCCTGAGCAAGCCTTGCCAATTTTCTCCTGTGCAGCTTGAGCAATGAGCATGGTTGNCCAAGCCACTGAAGGAACTGGGAAACTTTCCTTGCCGTTTCCTGACATGGGTATAAGCATTTCTTTGCAGTCTGAAATCCAGCACCACAATTCATATTGAAGAAGCAGCTGACACCACCAAGCAGAGCCTACCAGGCCTGCAAACAGCTTGCAGATTTAAGTGATAGCCTAAATAAGAACCACTCTGAATGTCATTCATAATAAAGCCAAAAAACTAGCAATGCCCTGCACTTTTCTTGTATGTAGAAATGCCAAGCAGGAGACAGCACTTGCTATCCAGCTGCCAGGATGGGACCTGGTTGAACACCCCCTCTCCACCCCCAGCACAAACCCACCCGAGCAGCCAAGAAACGTGAGCAATGCTGCATCGTGCTGATGAAGTTCTTAATCTACATGTCACCCAAGCTGAACTGCAAAACACGGCTGCCTGTCCTAGTTATCAAATGACCTGAAATTCAGCACGATCATCTGCCACAACAGCTGGTTCACTGACGATGAGAGAAACTCCTGCCTGGCTGCGGAACCGGAGCCAGTGCTGGGAGCCCAGGGAACCGGCACGCATGCCCTACGACATGAAAATGCTGCTGCCATCCCCCTGCACGGCATGGCCTCAAAATGTCTTGTGCTCTTCTAGGTCTGCACGCTGACTCCTTCCTCTACGTATTTCTTTTTCATCTGTATCATTAAAAAGAGATTTCAGAGACCTAACACTTCAAAGAGGGGAAAAATAATGAAATATTCTTCCTTGTGAATTAAAGTGAAGGTGAGGTTGGATCTTGTCAGTTTTCTTTCTTTCTACCTGGGCACTGCATAAATAATAAACAGAACTAACAAATTTACTTCTTTTTACAGAAGCAACCTATATAGGAACATAGTACAGTACATTAAAATGGTAATACGAGTTAAGTGCCCGACACAGGCAAAGTTGGGGAGCTAAATAACTTTGACAGATGTTACGAATTCTTCTTTAGTAGTGACTCATGTACAAACAGAGTGATACTTTTTGAGGTTGCTCTGATGTACACCAAATTATTTTTTCCTGCTCCACTGACAAAAAAGTCTAAACATATATTTGTATATTTTTACAGTATTATTACTGCAAAAGGTAATATTAGTGATGTTTACTACTCCTTAATAATGAAATAAGCAGTATTTGGACTGTATGTTAAGACAGTTGCTTTGGCACTTCTTCCACAAATAGGAATGAAGAGTGAAAGCTGAACATATCACAGAATCACAGAATCACAGAATCTAAGGGGTTGGAAGGGACCTCGAAAGATCATCTACTCCACCCCCCCTGCCAGAGCAGGGTCACCTACAGTACATCACACAGGAACCCATCCAGGCGGGGTTTGAATGTCTCCAGTGAAGGAGACTCCACAACCTCTCTGGGCAGCCTGTTCCAGTGCTCTGTCACTCTCACAGTGAAAAAGTTTTTCCTGATATTTACATGGAACCTCCTATGCTCCAGTTTAAAACCATTGCCCCTTGTCCTATCATTAGTCATTACTGACAATAGCTTGGCTCCATCATCCTGACACTCACCCTTTACATATTTGTAAACATGGATGAGGTTATTATGTAAACATAATATTTTATTGAAGCCCAGTGCCTCAGCTGGAACTCAGTGCTACTCCTTTGAACCCAATGGACATAATTTCCTGCTAAACTGGACCTAGACTGTGATGTTTTCTGTGCTTATCTGTCCTCGTCAGTAAATAGCTTTTTCCCATTCCCTGGCTGAAAAGAGAAATGAGGACTGCACAAGTTCTTAATGCGATGAGCCTCAGTCCTGGAAAACCCAATAGCTTCACATTGCTAATGTTGTGCCTAAGCAGCATCTGTCCTTTGATTTTCACATACATAGCTGGTTGTAGTCGTCGCTACAGCATCCATATGTACAATAAGCAAGACCAAAGTTTGGGCTGAACATATGCCTCATTTGCTGTGTTTACTTCAAGGTAGTCTTCAGAATTGTTTCTTTAGCAGAGAGAACATACTGTAAAGTGAGAATATAGCCATGAATATTTGATTAGGGACACATGAAAAGAATCTGAAATCATATGGTACCAATACTTTAGCTTAACTATGCATGAACAAGCAATGTAACTAATATTAAATGTATGCTTGTATTTTTCTTGTTCTGCAGTCTTGCCTACACATCAACAAGAATTAAACAAATTGAAACCTTACATTGAGTAGCATCAGAACTAAATGTAGTGCAAAATATTTCCCTAATGAATTTTAGTTTTCATATTTTCTCCTACAAATAGTGTTATCATGCTACTGAATAAAAGCAGATTGTTAATATATATGGGCAATCTATATTAACCCAGTTATTTTGGCTAATTTATGAAAAAAGACTATGAAAATAAACATTTTTATCCATAGTAATAAATCTTTCACTTGTAGGCTACTGTCAGTGCCTCCTGATGTTATTTTTAGATGCTTTTTGCTCGGCGATGACACATACATCCATGGAGTTACTCCCTGTCCTGTCCTAATAATCTAGGCAAGTAAGTCTTGATCTTCTAATAATGGGATTCCCCACTTGAGAGGCAGGGACACCCCCAGCTGTACTCCTATTAGGGGAGACCTCCCATCAGCCAGATGGGGAGGAGCACTGCCAAGCCCCGAGCCTTGTGGTGTCCTGAGCCTTGATCTGTGAGACAACCACATACACAAAATACACTGCGGATTGCTCAGTGAAACTCAAAGAACAGGAGTCTTCCTGCTGGGGGTGGCTGTACTGCTTTTGTAACCGTGGGAAAATTCCTGTCTCTGTCAATATCCTTGGTTTTATCTCATGGAAGAAGGTGATGGTGAAGACATCTCATTTCATAGTCATGTGCTTGCCTGATTTTGGACAATATGCTTAAAGCGGTAGGTGAAGACCCAATTCTGTAAAGTGCTGAGCTCTGCATAAGAGGAGCATAGAGGAGCCAGCACCCTATCTCTCCTGGCATTACAAGGAGTCAAGAGCATGTTCCTGAGATGCTTTGAAGTCAGCACCTTACGGTATCAATCCCTTCACAACTCTTCCTTGCCATTCATCTTAATCCTATCCGGAATTTTTCTAATATCTGGAGGATGTGGCACAAAAGCCTTTTCTTAAGCTCCTCTTTCACTCATTAGCTGTGCTGGAGCAGAAGCAGGAACACTTGTATTGGACAATTTAAAGTGTCCTGAAGTTTTATATTCTTGGGCCATTTGTTGGACCCTTCTTTCCATGACTGACGTCAGACCAGTTTAATTTTGTCTTAGGATCTTTTTAAAAAAGGAGGGGTTTATGGCTGGTAAAAATAATACAGTTATAGTAATAGTAATAATAAGCCATCTGCAGCAAAATCTTATTCAGTCTCTATGTGACATGCAATCTTAAAGTGTTGCTCTGTGAACAACAGACAGGCTACCTGGGAAATGCCAGATGAGGTATTTGGCTTTCAGCTCTATCACAATGGACAGTTAATTAAATGCTTTGCTAATAATAGTATCCTATGTTTGAGGAAATAAGCTTAATTACTTGTTGAATTTCAGTGGAGTTTTGCGGACATGTCTGCGTACTCCTGACAGCTAACTCAGCTTCTGTTTAACAATACAATTCACTCTCATTTCTGTTTCTCTAGTTTAGAAGTATCACTAATGAGCATAAAATGTCACTGATGGAAAGAAATAAAGGAATCTGGCATTTCTTAGCTAAACTCCATTACTACATAAAAAATAACCATCAAGTCAGTACAGTAACAGCAGACATCACACAAAACCCCCTAGGGAATTTATTGGAAATCCTTCTGCTGACTTAAGGAGAAACAACAGACAACACTGAAGACTGTTGTCATTAAAATATTATGTATGCAATTTGCATGTAATCTGGGATCCCTGCAATACTGTGAAGTTCATTACTTTCAACAAATAATTATCAACACTTTGACAGTGACCAGGGAAACCAGAACACTCTTTGCTTCCCAGGTTCTCTAGGAGATACACAGAGTTTTCCTAGTGTTGCAACTGCTCTTGGATCAAGATGCTGGCGTTTTTACCCGTTGCACTCCATACTCTCAGGAAGCACAGGGCTGATTTGGAGCTACAGTACACAGCCAAAATAAAAGACATATTTCTTGTTCCTGGAGCAAAAATGCCCCTTGTTTACGTCTTCCTTAGGGTAAGCCTACTCAACATGGCAGGGCCATGCCAAGGTGGCACGACAGACCAAGTGAGCTGGGTAGGTGCAGGATAAGGACACTACCCCACTGGGCGTGCTTTGATTCCCATGCTGACTTCTGCATTGAGCCAGGGAGATGCTGACTAACTCCATGTTTTAAAAGTCAGAGCATAACGTAGAGACATTCAGGTTTTCCTGCTTTCACCCTGAGAAGACATTTTAAATGTTTGGCCTGGAGGGAGAACAGCTGAGATGAAAGGCAACATAACTCCTCTGTCCTAACTGTCCTTGAGTCAGCTCAGCAGTGGTAACACTGGGTCCAGCTTTGGACCCCTAATACAAGAGAACCATTGACATAGTGCCGTGATGAATATGGCTGGGGATGGCAAATGGCATATGAGAAGGGGCCAGGGAAGTCATTTAGCTTACAGAAGGGAAGGCTGAGGAGCAATCTCACTGCTGGTGCCAATGCCTAACTGTTTCATGATGGGAAAGGCACAGCTCTGGTACAAGAGCCTCACCATGTGGAGAGGTCTCCATGCTTGGCAATGCTCAAAACTCACTGGGACAAGGCCCTGAGCAACCTGATCAAATTTTGAATTTATCATTGCTTTAAACAAGTGCCTGGACTAGATGATCTCTAGATGGTCTAGATGATCTCCCCTGCTCTGGCAGGGGGGTTGGACTAGCTGATCTTTTGAGGTCCCTTCCAACCCCTAGGATTCTGTGATTCTGTGATTCTGTGATCTCCAGAGGTCCCTAAATAACTCTGTTTGAAGACACTGGGGAAATTAAGGAAGCAAATATCACTAGTCTCCACAGCATCTGGAGAGCAAATAAAGGAACTTCATCTGACCATGGTTTTTACTGCAAAATGAGTTGACTGCTGATGCCCTGGGGTGCACTAAACAGCTTCTAGATCTTAATTAAGGTAGTTACTTCAAAGATAATTCAGCATTTAATGCCTAAGTATACTTAATATTCTCCTAAATGCTTTCTTGAATTTGAGCTTGTTGTTACAGGTGACCTTGTGAGAAACAAGAGACCAAAAAGTAGAAGAAGGATGCTGACAAAGTATTACAATTCCTAGCAGCACCAACCCCCTAAAAGACACAATGCTATTCTATATGCTACAGAAAGGTAGTCCAAGCTGAAAGAGTTGTGTTAATAAAGAATTTTATGAGACTGTGAGAGCTCAGGATCTTTGACCTGGAACACTGTTTGCAGACTTCAGAATTTCCAAACGAGGTTAAGTGAGCTAAATGGTGACAACAGCTCCAGTGCTACTCTACTCTTCCTGCGTCAAGGAAGAGATGTTCTAGGTTATAATTGCCCTTGTCATTAAAAGGGGGTTCTGGCGCAGCCCATGCTGCAAAACTACACTCATATTTGGAAAGGAAAAGAAAAATGCAGAGCTAAAATGGCTAGTGGTAAGAAAAGGAAAAGACATGCTGAAAAAACAAAACAGAGAGTGGTTTAATGAAACTTGACTTTGAGCTGCATAAATAAACACGGCTACAGCTGCTTGCAGAATTTAGGAAAACGCCCTGAGCACATGAAATGCGGTGGTTACCATGGCAATTTACATACAGTCATACATCAGACAAATCCAGTAGCTCTTTTCCAGTTTAAACTCCCAACTGAAAATATAGGATCAGGTACAAACGAGCAAATGCCTTGTCTGCATTGGTGAGAGATGATTCATGTGAGTACTCCCATGGGAGGCAGCTCACAACCTGTGGTGAGTGACCACCCTCCCCACACACAGGGGTTTACAGTCTGGGAGCAGGTGGTTGCTTTATACCTCCACTCCATTATAAAAAAAGTGTGTGTATGTGTGTGTAGTACTGCACAGCAAAGCAGCTTTCTAAAAGGGATGTGACTGAACACAACACAGAGCTGCTCTTCCTACCCCTGCCACCTGCTCGCATGGCATCCTACTCCATGGTAATGTACAACAGCTCCTGTGAACCTTCACACTGCACAGCTATCTCCAGGACCCAGCACTGCTCACTGCACTTGCAACCTGGTGTTGAAAAACCTGCTTTTAGTGCTTTGTGCCCACCTGTATGCCCAGTGTGCCCATCCTTGCCCAAGCACTGCCTTAGCTGGGGCCCAGATGTGGCCAGCTGCCAGCAGCCCCACAGAAACACTCGTGTACTGCCTCTGGCTGGGACACAGTGAATTTTCTTCACAGCAGCCTGTAGAGTGCTGTGTTTTGGATTTGTGTCTATAACAGTGATGGTAACACACCAGTGTGTGTTATGCTCCTTTCTGATTTCTGAAATTAGGGAATGGGGGGACAGGGCAAGAGAAGTGGGGGAGCACCTGTGAGACTGAAATGGCAGAGGGACCTTCTTGTCCTCTGCTTCTCCTTCTGCATGTCCTTGCCAGCTGACTATGGGCAACACTGCTGACTGTTTGAAGATGTGCTGAGGACCAGGCAAGCCCCTGACAGCCCACGGAGGGGATGCAGGCTCTGGGGCCACGAATGTTGACAGCTAAGGGAGCAGGTGTCCACCACTGTGACTGGCAGGTGATGCTCCACTGATTTGGGTTGCCTGGGAGCCTGCCTGGATGTGCAGGTGGCAGTGCCGGAGTCCAGGCATCTCAGCCGTGAACACTCCGAGCAGCCCTGCAATAGCTTCAGAGAGGGTGCGTGAGAAAGACTCTGACCCAGGGACAGCATAAGAAGAAAGAGTCAATGCATCTGGACACATTCTGAAGGGGTGAAAAGGCAAAAAAAAAAAAAAAGATGTTATTCTCAGATCTATGCCTAGAGGGGAACTAAGGGGGAAAATGGTGCATGGGTTAGGGCTCTCAGCTGTCAGGGCCATTAATAGAGACAGACACCAGGATGGGTGAGGGATTGCCCTGGACAGACTGCCTGGGCCCTGCACATGGGAACTGTGGCTGCACTTAGGAAGAGGGATCTCAAAATGGCTCTCTCTCCTTCCTTGCAGCCTGCCTTCCTGATGGATAAACACGCTGCATGCAGCTGTCATGCTGGTGCGTGTGGTTTTGGAGAATAAACAAAGGCACATTTGACTGAAGATAGGAACGACAAGAAATAACGAATGACAAGGAAATGCAGAATCAAAAGTTCCCCTAATGATAAAGGTCCCTCTGCCAGAGATCGCTCTCTCCTCACAAACGTAGTGCAACTGCTGAGGCTACAATTTCACTCTAAACAAAACACTTTCGTAAAATACTTCTTACCTGTGATAACACAACCATACCCTCAACAGCACAGCTCGTGGCAAGTGCACGCTGTATGGACTTGCTGGAGATGAGGTCTCCTGGCCCATGTCTTTCCTGTCCCGGGGGTTTAGGAAACTTGGGAAAGAAGTTGGCAGCACAGCGAGTCCTCTCAAACCTCTCGATGCCAACACTTTGCTCTTCTGCACTGCAATACTACAACACCACTTGAATCCTGCCACAAGAAGTAGGCGAGCACATTCTTGAACGTAAACCTCTGAGCAGTTGCACCAGATGACTGAAGTGGTTGCTGCTAAGCACATGCTCAGCTGCAGTCCCCAGCCTGGGCTGGAGTGAATAAACAGAAGGATGCATTTTAACAGCAGACCTAGAAGCACAGTTATATTGTGTTTCACCTTTAAGAGCTGAAAATAATGAATTTTCAGAATATGGATGTCTGAAAGACTTTATGTTGCTTCTGTGCCAATGCACAAGGTGTTTTATCAGACTTTCTCCACCTGTCATCTCTTACTGTCCTATAAAAGGACCAAATGAAAGACTGGAAAATATTTTTTTTTATTCCTCAGTGTCTTTTCAGTTCAAAGGAATCTTTCAATATCACTTAGAAAATGAAATACTCTTTCCCCCCTCAAATTGGAAATTTTAATTCAAATTAATCTTGGCAGAATAATGTAACTATTTAAATATTTTATTTTTTTCCAAAACATCTAGTGCTTTTAGGCTGAATTGAACTGAAAGCTTGGAAACCAAAGCCTGTCCTTTTCTCATTGATGAGTTTTGATTTGAAGAGGCTGCATATATTTCTGCTTCCTGACTAGCTGATGTGCTTTACTCATGTTTTCCATTAAAAAAAAAATAAATCATCTACAAGAATGAGAAATCAGGATGATCCACAAGGCAGGCACTTTGGCTTCTCTTCTGAGACCACCAGAGACAGCTTTTTGGATATACACTCTATACCAGCCAGAACCACCCACAGAACCAGTGCATGTAGGCTCTCAAAAAGGCAAGCAGGGTTTGCTTTTGAAGGACACAGAGCATTTTTAACTCCTAGAGACCTCACAAAGCACTGAATTGCTCAGAACTTGTCAAATAGCTGCACAGCAGTCACTTGCTGACTCCTAGATTGGACTTCTGTTGGGAGTGAAGTTTGAACAAGGGCACAAAGGAAGAAAAAAACAAGAAAAGTGCCCCATCTTCACGCTAGTCCTCTCAGCAGCTAGTCAGTCCATCCCCTGAGACCTTGCACACATGTAACCAATACACTACGCATACATGACTGAGCTTACTTTAAATGGTATCACAGAGCAAAGGCATCCTTCCTCAGTTCTCAGGAAAGCACGAGGAGAGGAAATGCTGATGGAGCCCACAGCAAGTCCGCTGCCTGCTTGCTACAAAAATATCAGAATATTCTAAGTAAGCTGATTATTAAACCAAACTTGTCCCGTTAAACTTGCAGTATGCACTTGTTCTTAGCTGGCACAACAAACCATCATGCAACTCTCTTATGTTTGGATCTTCTCAGAAAAAAGAAGTAAGTAAAAATACCACACTTCATAGCTGGAAAACCACAATAAAAATAAAGTATAACTGTATAATTGCATATTTACCTTCTGTTACACTGAAATTCATTTTATAATGGTTCTGTGAATCTCTTAACAAGTTCAATTGCAAGAGAAAGGTGGAGGTGAGCAGAGAGGTCAGCTGAGTTATCAAGTAAAGCCTCTCAAGCGAGTAGCATTAAAAGAGGCCATTCAGAAAAACTTCTGCATGCTGTCATCATTTCATGTATTACTTTCACTCTTCAATGGGACTAGATAGCATCTTATAAACCTGTTAGCCTCAACAGATTTGGTTTTCACCAAACGTGTAAATCAGAAGTGACTGCACCGAGGCAGTGCGTTGTACAAATGCCATCTAAAAGAATCAGACTTGCAGGATTTACGTTATACAGGAACTGTGGTTGACACAAGACAAAAATTGTGATTTTATTTCTGGCTATAGTGCAACAGCTCAGAATTAATGTTAGTTAACCTTTTCTGGATGTAAAAATATTTTATTCCCTCCTGCCATCCTTCCAGGGGGAAGTACTGACATCTACTTTAGCAACCATGTAGCCATCTAATTCGTAGTAAACATTACTCTCTTCTAAATAACAATAGTTTGAAGATATAAACAATGGAGCACTACGTCCAACTGCTTTTTATTTTGAAGAAGTAGTACTAAAAAACCCAGACCAGCATTCCAAGTCAGGGCAGGAGTAGTGCTGAGTGCCTTGTAAGCACCATCATTCACACGCTGGTTTTACTTCCAAAGGTAAAGGCTGATGACAGCCCCACTCGCCCCTTCCAGATGACCCTCCTGAGCCACCCAGACTGGTACTTCAAAAAAAACTTCCCAAGTGACAACACAAACACAGACATTGACCAACCCTGTGGATTGACTTACATAATCAGACACACTATCCAAATGAGATGTTGGGAAAGGCCAGCACCTAATGGCAGGGATGCCCCATGGGATGAGGAACTTCCTGGAGAAGGATGGGGACATCATTTCAAATCCATCACAAAAACTCACGACTCTCGAGGCTGGTTTGCATCTCTGCTCACAGAAGTGGTAACAGGAAAAATAAACACAAATTCCCCTAGACCAGACACTTGGGACCAGGTAGATTGTGAAGAGCCTGCACCAGGAGATGGCTTTACCCTTCGCCCACAGCCCGTGTCACCATTCACCTGGCACGGTGGTGTGAATCGTGCCTCTCCATGATCAAAGATTTGCTAAGCAAAACTTGAAATACCAACATGACAGATTGTGCTTCTCAGTTTCAGTGTTAAGCACTACTCTGCAAGGGGCAGTACCTCTTGAAAGGTAGGGAAGTGCCCACCCCAGGCGGTGGGAGCAGACAGGTACGGCACAGTAGTACCACACCAAAACCAGAAAACAGAAGCTCTTTTGAACCTCTCACTCGTGTCAGATGTCCTCTGCAGCAATACCTACTTAGCTGGTGAGATGTGAAGGGTTTATTCACTCATAACTTATTTTAGCAAAGCAGTTCTGAGGTCCAAGTGTGGAGACATTTCTGGATGGCAGGCTGGGATGATGGTTTTCACTCCCTAGCAACAGACACCAGGTGGGGATGTTATTTACTTTTTACCATTTAGGCCAAAGTAATAAAATGTTCACATTACAAATAGAGAGGAAATTGTAACATGTAGTATAAAACAAATGTAATAAAGCCCTTTATACCCAGGGACATCAGGGCAACCAAATATTAGTATCTTCTGTAGTAATATGATCTATTTTAAAAGCATATTATTAGAGACAAAGACTACTTTGTATTTAATAGTTTACAATTTTCATAATATTCCAACATAAAAATACAAAGACAACTGCTGAACAGTTTTTGTCAAAACTTGTTTGCTCTTGAAGGTTGTCCCCCAAAATAAATTTCAAAAAGAAATCATCTTCTGCAACCTTGGCATGAACAATTCTGTAAAATCTTTTTTTTTTTTTTATATCAGCCTAGATACATGCTGTGCTACACTGGAAGAGAATAATTATAATGAGGTTTCTGCTCTGTATGTTTGGGCTTACCAGCTCAGCATTAATTTTTCTCAATATTTGGTGAAGGCTCCCTTGCTACACTCCTCTTGAAAGCACTTGTGGTAGCAGCACACCCCTCCCAGAGTAAGATACATAGCAAGGAGAGGAGACCAGGCAAGACCAATTCAGTAGAAGACTTGAGCCATAGACAGTTTTAAGACAGTTGTTCTGTTTTTAATCAATCATCTTAGCTGAGTTGAAAGATTGCCAAAGCATCCATGAGTAACACCTTGAGAAGTTTGGAGGAACAGACTCGCAATATTATGAAAAAGTGATGCACTCACACTTTAAATCTGAATCTTGCGAAGTAGCAGGGTCACAACAATCCCTTACTATCATCAGTCAGAACCAAAGAAGCCCTGATCGTGTTTATAAACCCGACAGTCACTCACATTTGTGGATGCAAGTATATTTTACTTTCTTTTCTAACTAGCACATTTTACTGGTGAGAGATAACCTCTCAATGAAGCCATCTCAACCATGAAGGCCACCTCACACCATCAGCACACCCCATCACCCTCCAGCTGAACATTATTTTCCCATTTCAATCATTCTTCTCAATGTGAAGTCCAACAGCTGAAAATCCAATTCCCTCACAGAAATTTTCTTTCCTTACAAAAGTACTGCCCAAGGCAGCGGTTTCCTCAGAATGCTTCCTCAGGGAACCCTCCTGTGGGAAACGGGGTTGAAGTGGGGCAGAGGCACAGAGCAGGAGAGGGACTGGATGGGCAGGTGCGAAAGAGCAGGGGGGCTCCCCAGATCCCTGCTGCAGGGACTGGGCACAGGATGGGGATGGAGGGTGGCTGGGATCAAGAACCAGGCATTAGGACTGAGGAAAGCAGCCCTCGGGCTCCGATTGATGAAGTAGGACGGGGTGGATGGCGCCATCCTATGCCTGGAGGAGAGACCTGATGCCTACAAAGCAGCACTTGCATCTGGCACTTTGCAGATCAGTGCACTCAGCTAGTACTGGAACAGGTTGCCCAGAGAGTTGTGGATGCTCTGTCACTGGAAGTGTTCAAGGTCAGGTTGAATGGGGCTTTGAGCAACCTGAGCTAGTGAAAGCTCATAGAATCATAAAATCATAGAATCATTTAGGTTGGAAAAGGCCCTTAAGATCATTGAGCCCAACCATAAACCTAACACTGCCAAGTCCACCACTAAACCACCTCCCTAAGTGCCATGTCTACACAGGTCTTAAACACCTCCAAGGATGGTGACTCAACCACTTCCCTGGGCAGCCTGCTCCAGTGCTTGATGTCCCTGACCAGGGCAGGGGGGCTGGATCTTCAAAGGTCCCTTCCCACCCAAACCATTCTATGATTAAAATGGTGTATGTTGGTATACTGGGGTGGTATACCACAGATTTTGATGAACAAATTCACCAACCTTTTTCACACTCCTGGTGTGGGTGATCACACCTTGCAGAGGGCTGGGCAAGCTGTCAGGGGCAAGAACTAGGTCAAAATATCCAGGTCCATCTTGCTGCTGCAGATTTGCAAGGTGCAGGGGGCACAGCCTGGCTGGATCACACCACCCCAGGCCTGCTCTGCCCAGAGTTGGGATGATGACTCTGATGGCTCCCTGTCACTCATCAACTCTCATAAGCCACCACTGTGAGAGAGACAGCTCTGCCAAGGCACTGCAATACTGTTTGCGTGCCATAACTGGGGTGCTGGGCTGCATTATGGGAATCTGGATCCACACTGTCTGCTGCCTGAGTCATAAGGAGATGAAGCACCACTCCCTGAGGGGACTGGTAACATTAAGGACATGCATTCCTGCTTTGTCTTACCAATTGTAAACTTTAATCCCTATTGGGTGAGAATGACCTTTAGTTTATTTGAAATAAAAATCTGTGGGAATACGGTGCATTATTCGCATACATAATGTGATATCTACTTTTATATTCATCCCAAATACAAAGGGATATTAATGTATGGAAGCGGGCACTTTCATCTGATAATGTAAGATTCCACTGCAATTCAACAAAGAAATCCATCAGAAAAACTCATAAATCTCATAACCTGCTTGCTATCCGTGCTTGATTCACATGGGGAAAGGCACAGGACCTTAATCTGACATGCAAATGAATAGAAATCCTTAAATAATACTCTCTCTACATAGTCATCATTGTAAACGTCCCCTCATCTTCACTACCACAAAATAAAGATCTATTCTGACAAGACAAAGCACTGCCAATAACTTCTGAAAGTCAGCTAATGAAAGACAGTCTCATGACAAAGGGCTTCTTTCCCCAGTCTCTGCAAGGCATTTCAAGCCCACAAGGTGCAGCTGTTAGCCCTTTTTTAAAGAGACAGCTTCCAGCCGAGGACTCCTGGCTATTAGGCTGTTTGGCCATATGGCTGTGATCTTGGGGATTTCATTCTTTTCCCATGTACTAGGAGCTGTGTATGCAGAACCCTGTAATAATGCACCACACAATTCCTAGTGGTTCCTGAAGCATCCTTTTAGGGGAACTGTATATGGTGTAAAAAAATACCACCCCAAAACACCAGTTTCATTTTTTTAATGCATTGGAACACCACTCTACCACTGACAAGGAGAAAAAAGTTTAATTTGAATCTGCTCAGGCCAATCACCTCTGCTGACAAATGTATCGCAGAGGACAAACCCCAAACAACTTGGGTGAGGGTGGCAGAAGCCCTAGAGACTACACATCCATAAGCACTCACATGTTAATAGGAAGTTGGATGGGAGGAAAAACACACTCCAGGTGAAAAAATGAAAGAAATTAAGATTTAACTGTAACTTCTGTATCCAATGGGATCCGTGAGAAGACTGAAATGTGGTGCAGAAAGCCCAGGACAAAGCATTCAAAATCTCTATCCAAGGTTAAACTGGAGTAAACAAAACCATGTAATTTTAAAACAACATATGAACAGAAAACAGAGGCACCATCATCTCTTGCAGTGCTGCAGAACAAAGAAAATGAAACCCATAAATCAGCTGATTAGCACAAAAACTTCTAAGGAACACATGGGAAAGCAATGCAAGCAGCCCCTGAAATAATGCCTGAAAATTATGCATTTGACTCCATGCTGCACCCAAAAATAGGGAGGCCAAAGCAGAGACAGCCCTGGGCAGTCACACGTGGGCATGGCCAGGGAGCAAGGGCGAGGACTACTGTCTTAGACAGCTTTCCACTCTTTACTTCAACATTCCTCCTGATTTAACATACACATTTCCTAAATTTTATATTAGCAAATATTGCAAGTTTTTCCTCAAAATCACCAATGGAAAAAAAGAGACACTTTCAGAATAATTTTATATGATAAAAAAAACCCAAAACACCCTGCTATTTCTGCTTCTCATGTAACATAAGAAAATATTGGTTTAATTTATGTAGTGTGAAAGCTGACAATATGTTTTGCAGTTTTGTTTAAATAGCTACTGTTCTCACGTTAGCTGTAAATTAATCTTAATGCTAAAAAACCCCATAATAATGTGAAATCCAGAAATTCAAGACACTGCTGATGAGGAATCATTACTGTGTTACTGTTTCTAGTGCAGCAGTGCAAAAAGAATTTGAAGTTAAAATTTTAGTTTTAATTTATAAATTGAATTTAAAAACAATTTGTGAATTTGCACATAAATTTATGAGGGTTTCTGTTCTGAATAAAAGATATTACTTTTTTTAAAAATCACAATAATTCAGCTTTTCAAACGAAACAGTACTCTTTAGGGTTTTCTTTTAATTTACCTTGAATTTGAGCTTTAAAATGGAAACATGAAAGAATGTTTAGTTTTAATTTCTCTTTACTTTGAATCAGAAAACCAGAACTTTGTTATTGCCTTCAAGATAACCAAATACGTTTTTTTACATTATGTGCATTTGAAAAGAAAAGTGAAGCAAAAGGTAATTTCAGAATGAAAAATACATACTTTTATCTTCTCAGAAAGGTCAAAAGTTTCATTTTGATTTTAGTAAAATAAGTACAATCAGATGCAACATATTTCTGGGGAAAAAAAATGTTTCTGTTAAAAGAATCTTGAAAACCCTTAAAAATATTTTTCCCAGCCTTGACAAACTGGTGACTTCAGCAACTCATGCCTGGTGTAGACCTCTCAGCGAGTTCCCCAGGCTTGATGTGCCTCAAGAATGCTCCGGAAGAAACAGTTAGTTTGTTTGTTGCTGTATCTGTAATCTAACTTCAGAATCTGAAGAGAAACTGGAACTAATAAAAGCTGTGTCAGTGAAACGCATGAGAAAACCTGCCTATAAAACAGACTTGGGAGCAGCACTTGCATACTCGGCCCCCACTGATGTGCCTAACACACTGACGCTGACCTTTACAGCATGACCAAGGACACATCTCTGCATTGTTGAGGTTTTTGCAATGTTTCTCAATGCATCATTGTAAAAATAGTTTCCTTGTGTATTAAGGCTTGCTGACCAAAACCCCTGGTTCCAACCCAAACAGCTCAGTTCTGTGGCCATCTGCATACAACTTTCTGCACCATTTGTAGCATCAGGGAAAACATTATTTTTAAATATGGTGGTGTTGAAACATCTAACTGCAAAATAATGTGATCCAAGACAAGAAATATATAGAGCATGACCCTAGCTGGGCAATTTCTGGACGTGCCAGTAAACTCTGACAAGCAAAAAGAAGGTGGTTTGGGGGTGAGCGCTCAGGCTGATGAGATAATGAAAAGCTACCCAGAGGCAATCTCATCTATAAGAAAATAATTGCAATAACAGTCAAAAAAAAATGCTGTTACTCGGGGCTTACAGGAATGTTACAGCAGATAGCAAAAAAAGAAATCAAATGCCAGCTCATCTAAAGAGCAATATAGCTGTGTTTATTGTTCAAGCTTTAGCCCTGAAGTCTAAATATTAAATTTAGAGTGATCAGAAAGGTCAGAGACATGAGGAACGAAATAATCAACAGAAAGCATAAGGCATGATTTCCTTTGGATCCTCACCTTTGCTACACTTCAAAACCTTCCTTTCACAAACTAGGGGTAAGTCCCTCATTTAACTCAAAAAGTTGGGGGGTTTTCTGCTGAATATATGAGGACCAAGCTTTTTCTTGGTGCCTTCTGCCTCCACTGCAGATCCAGAAACCTGTCCACGCACTTGGGCCGTGTGTCTCCAGGGTGCTGCAGGGAGCAACTTGTGTGCTGCTGTGGTACCCTGCATCCATCCATCCCTCCATCCCCGCTCAAGGGTGCCCCTCCGGTAGCATTTTGCATGCTAATTCTTGCCAGCCTTTGCATTAGATGTGCCACTCTTACTCGTCCTCAGCAGCACTTAGTGATTTGGCAGGCTCTGGAGGACACCAAAAGGCTCTTTTGTCTGAGTGCAGTTACCCTTGCTGTTTTGCTGATTCAAAGTGTTTTCTTTTGCATTTAACAAAGATCTCATAAGATTTGTTGGCAAAGCATCTTGAGAAGTGAAACTGAAATCTATGTATTTGTAAGTGATGCATGGGAACCTAAGCATCCAGATCCGAATACGCAGTCATTTCTTTTGTGGATGCCAATATTGGTTGCCTATGGTATGCCAAAACATGAAAAAAATTCAAAACATCCTGTAAACTAAAATGCCTTAGTTGTTACAGCAATCATTGCTAAAAAAGTCAATTTAAGGAATGAATAAATAAATATATTTCCTCCTGAATGACTGCACGTGATGGAGAAAAGTCAAAGTAATCTACTGCTAAATAGAAACCAGCCCCAAGTGTGGTTCTGAAACACATTTTCAGGACATAAACATCACTTCATAGTTTCAAAAAAATGTCCCTTTTAAAACCTGTGGTTCAAAACGCCAGAGCTGGATAATACATACTCAAATGGATTTCTGACAATATCCAAGCTTTGAACATCCTCCAGCTCTTGTCCATAAAGCATCAGACTGGCATGCAGGTACCTGAAGTCCTGCTCCTTATTTAACCATGCTACTGGAAATGCCCCATTACTTCACAAGAAGAGCAATTCACATTTTGCAAGTTCAAGCAGTCAGGAGAGGTGATAATCTCAATGACTCGTGACCACGTGTTTATTTTTAAAGGTGTAAAAAAAGCCAAGATACTCTTCAGTCAATATCAAATAATGTTCTTCCTTTGAGTGAACAGCCAAGTAGCATTAGAAATATGTACAAACAACATCAACTTACACGTATCAACTTCTGCAAAGACACTGTCACACCATAAATTGACTTGTGTTGTAATGGCTCCACTGACAGCACTAAGAGAAGCCACACGGTCAGCTATGTGTGAGCTTAAGCCTGTTCCTTCCCAGAATGATAGCCCGAGGCATTGGTATACTGGGAAGTTTACTACCAGGTTCTACCTCTTCTAAATTTTAGCCCAGTATTGAAAGTATGAATTTACCATCTGAAGTCTACGACCACAGAAGACAAAAGTTGAGCAAACCTGGAGCAAGACCCTTACCTGCATTGGCCAGGGATGAGGAATTTGGAAATATTAGTTTGCCATAGGTATCTGTGGGGATCTGGGCACTTCGGAAAATACCAACACCTATGTGGCTGGCTCCCTCCTACCTCACCCATTCCTATCCTTCACACTCTTTCAAGAGAAACAAGATTCGAACATCAGATCAAGAGGTCCTGAAGACAGTACTTTCCCCCCAGTTCTCCCAGTGTATGTGTCTAGGTGTCAAACTTCTAGATGGCAAGTTTCTCAGCATGGCCAATGCACATATTGTCAGTTCAAATACTAATACAATAACAAATTTATCCCTAACAATATTTTTATTCACAATAACACACTGTATTTCTTGCAGAAAGCCATTTACAATATTTACACTGATTTGCTTAGACAACATTATACAAGAGAAGACTTACAGATCATGGCTCTTTGTCACCTACTACAAATAACTGACTGTGAAATTCCTGCTTTATAGCACACATTGGGATTGTCCCTCTGGCACCGTCTCCTGGTCAGTAGTTTGGAAGCCCACAGCCTCCATGCGTGATGCAGTTTTACAGCTGCGTCTTCTGCTTAACTCTTGCAGTTGACAGTGGGGGCATGTTTTTGGAATGCACCTCTAAGCCAGCTGCCTCTCAGCTTCCCCACAGCAGCATTCTGCCACTTTACAGAACATCACTAGAATATGAAAGGGAGACTCTGAAAACACTCAGGAAGAAAGCACTGCAGATGAGAGAGAAAAGCACTGAGTAGCACTGCAAGAGGCTGAGCTTGCAGTTACAATAAACTCAGCACACTGAACTGAGGTCTCCCTCGGAGGGTATCAGCCCTGCTAATTACAAGATATCAGCTTCAATATATATTCAACAAGAGCAAGTGCAGAGTTTTGCATCTGGGGAAGAACAACCCCATGCACCAGTACAGGCTGGGGGCTGACCTGCTGGAGGGCAGTGTAGGAGAAAGGGACCTGGGGGTCCTGGTGGACAGGAGGATGACCATGAGCCAGCAATGTGCCCTTGTGGCCAAGAAGGCCAATGGCATCCTGGGGTGCATTAGAAGGGGCGTGGTGAGTAGGTCGAGAGAGGTTCTCCTCCCCCTCTATTCTGTCTTGGTGAGGCCGCATCGAGAGTACTGTGTCCAGTTCTGGGCCCCTCAGTTCAAGAAGGACAGGGAACTGCTTGAGAGAGTCCAGCGCAGAGCCACTAAGATGATTAAGGGANACAAATATGTAAAGGATGAGTGTCAGGACGATAGAGCCAAGCTTTTTACAGTAATGACCAATGATAGGACAAGGGGCAATGGTTGCAAACTGGAGCATAGGAGGTTCCATGTGAATATCAGGAAAAACTTTTTCACTGTGTGAGTGACGGAGCACTGGAACAGGCTGCCCAGAGAGGTTGTGGAGTGGAGACATAGTGGAGTTCCCTGGAGACATTCAAACCCCGCCTGGATGCGTTCCTGTGTGATGTACTCTAGGTAAACCTGCTCCGGCAGGGGGGTTGGACTAGATGATCCTCTGAGGTCCCTTCCAACCCTAGAATTCTGTGATTCTGTGAGCTGTCTACCCCATGTATCAGGACTAGTTTCTAGCCAACATCTTCTAGTTTGGCAGTCACAGGTACTTTCCCAGGGGATTAAGAAGCGTTTGGTTAAACCACACAAATATCCACAGCAGATACATTTAGAGTGTTCACTGCTTCAAAGACAAGTGAAGAAATGAAGCACTGAGGGAGAACACTTCATATGTCAAAACCAGGGTAAAACTGCAGGTGTTGAGCGTGTATTTGTGCCAGCGAAGGTCATGCTGTTGGAAGGACATCAACCACCTTGCAACACTTGGATCCCACCAACCAGCCCTGAATTTCTTGAGCACCTCAGTGAGATTTTGGGGAGAGTAAGAAGAGCACAATAGGTCCCTCATGTAAGATTTGGTCAATACTGGAACACTAGGCTCATTTAAACACTTGATTCTCTCCCTTAGCATAGAGGATAGGCTTGCATCAAAATAGAGAAAAAACAGTACATTAAGTAAATACTGTTATTTTCTTTCTGTTTAGGGAATGCAGTAGGTTTACGTTTCTCCCTTAACCTGCTGTGCCCACGGTATCTACCTCTAATACCATGCAGTATTGTACAGACAAAGATGCACACAGCTTTTCAGGCACTGCACTAACCACCAGAGGGGGTCCCTGGAAACCAGCAGTGAAGGAAACGGAATGAAAATCAATGTTTTCTGTAGAGCACTCTGGAATACTAATAAAGACCAACAGATGAAGCAATCCATGCAAATCAGATTGATGGTGATGGCTTTGCAAAGTTTGGCTTTTTTATCAGTAGAATTTAACAGTGGATTTTTAAATGCACCTTCAAGACCTGAACCACGCTGTCTTCTCAGCTGTGCAGCTGAGCATGTACGGGTGCAAAGGCTAGGTGCTTCGTGAACTAAAATAACCTATTCGCATATGACTTCCTTCCTGAACTGCCGGACGACCTGAGATTGTTCCATTTTATCACCGTTTCAGTTCACTCTCTGCAATGTTGGACTGTGGAGCTTGTTGAGCCACCAGCTAGCAGCACAGGACTACATCCACATTCACCACCCCTAGGTGAGCCGTCTTCTCTCCGTGGAGTGGAAAGGAAACTATACAATTATTGTAGACTAGATGCCTAGCATTTACATGGCTAAAGTTCAGTTAAATTAATCCTATTTTCAGCTGTATTGCTTCATTAGGATTAACAGGAGAAATTACAACAGTCATTGCCATAAGGGTCTGAGATTCTGAATGCAGAATGCCGCACCACCTAGAGCTTTCAAGTCCCTGACTTGGTGAAAACTAAGATGCTGGATGACTGCATGGAGTCATCTAAGAAGGCAATTAATAGACTTTGTGTGAGCTGCCCGGGGATTACCAGCCAGCAGCAGAAGCTGCTCTGCATGCTTTGCTGGCAGCAGCATATGGCGATTCACTCGGTGGTTGGAATTAAGCAGCAGACTTTCCCCTGAGCTGAGCCTGCCACCTCAGAGAGCTGCAGGGTTGTGCCCTGCCTTCTCAGCTGCACCCCAAACCATTCCCGCTCAGTTCTCTGGTCCTAAATACTGCGTGTTTTGACACAGAACATGTTTTTAGTGATTGTTGTTCATGCAGTGAACTATGGCACACAATGAAAGCAGAGTTTAAAAACAAAATTCAAAACACTATCAATTTTAGTTTGATTACATGTGAAAAATCCTCTCAGCCCAGCGACTTATTTCTGACTTCTATCTATATATGTGTGAATTTCTTCCTGAGTTCACTTCTGGTATAAAATCCAAAAATTTGCATGTACAAAGACCATCTGTTTGCAGAGCTCAGGCAGTCAAAGTGATAATCTGATGTGCATTGCTCATGTGAACACACACACAGGGACACACACCACACATGTATTCCTGCGAGTTCTCACTAACTGTCCCAGAGAAATCCATGGAGCATCACTAAGGATACAGCTTATGCACATTAATTTCCAGGTCCCTAATTTATTATTATTAAACTAGAGGTTTAATTATTATTGTAGTTACTAATTAATCATAGCATAATTAGAAATAATTAACCATTAGAAAGTTTGAGAGACGATCACAGCAAAATTGTCATGAACCAAAGAAGGGTTCTTAGCATCAATGATGAAAAAGGAGAGAAAATAGGCTGAATTTTGTCTAGAGGTGCCTGGTAGAGATACCTAAACTATATAACTGACTGTGCCGGGAGCATCTGTTACTGTTTCTTGACCACACAGACAGCCCAGCGCAGGTACAAAGTCCTGTACTACAGACACCTACATTTTTACTCCCGTTAACAGGAGGATTGCGGTCACACAACTATTACTTGCTTGGAGTGGGATCACAGCTAGGGGAGTGTATGAATTATTGTGTAGAGACAAACTATGATAAGGTCTGGCTCTCAGTCTCCTCAATAAAAAAAGAACCAGGTTTCTTGCCAGATCAGCAACTAAGAATACGAATCTATCTTAACCCCTATATATCAAATCTATCTTAACCCCTATATATTTGTGTACCTCATCTCAAGTTATCACTGATATAAATTAGCTAGTACCCAACAATTAGCATAGGGTACCCATGAATAGTAAAAAATAAGTAATTGGGGATGGGGTGGGGTGTTAACATTAGAATTAGACAACACCATCATTATCAGAAGGCACAACTTCTGCAAAATTATTCAAAATGAATCCAACACATATTCCTGTGTTAAGTATATTCGGATACTTATTAATGCTGTAGAAAGCTGGAGATGTCACTTTCTGTACAATCTCTTGGAAGTTTCTATAGTTTACTTTTCCAAAAATAAATTGCACTTGAAGGAGCACAGCACCATCGTAAAAATCAATTTGGTTTGGCTGATTTGGGTTAGGAGTTCCTATCAGTAGTTATCACTCCGCAAATCTGGATCTGTGTAACTACCATCACAGCACACTGTCTGGTCACTTTTTTTCTTTTATGAATGAGAGTATCCCTTACACTATTTAAAATAGTTCAGTTATTTTCAGTATTCTTTCTCCTCTTTTCTTCTAGTGAGAAAAATGTCACAGATGTTCTTTTTAACTCATTCTATGACATTATATGTTATGAACTATACCAATATTTGGCTTTAAAAATGGTGTGAATCAATCTGAAGTGTGGGGTGAGATGTCATTGTATGTACAGAGGTAAGCAGAGCAATGTTCCGCACCTCTAACTCATGCAGGGTCTGAAAAGGAAGACAAACTGCCTTATAAAAACAATTCTTGTTCCAACATAAATAAAGATATTTTATGTTAGAGACTACCCCAGGACACCAAATATCTAAGCACTTCAGGAATGACAGAAAGTCAACACAAAACTGAAAGACTGTTTGTCAAAAAAAATCAAACTTCTTCCAAGGTGCAATTTCACAGAAAGAAATCAGATGCCCAATCAATAAATAAATGTCCCATAGATTATTACTGTTGAGCAAAACAAAACGCACTGAGACTCAACATGCCAAAGAAGTACAGCACTGGAAAAGGGAAAGAGAAAAATACTGTTCTCATCACAAAAAGCCTTCATATGCTTCAGATTTTTGAAGCGGTGTAGACTCCAAGCACAGACTACGGGCTCATGCAGGGAGTAAGAAGGCAGCCTGGGATGTAAGCCCACCCTTTGCTCATTGCTTGCGCAGACCGAGAGCAGAGCCCACCAGCCTGAGGAGCTGTGCCTGGAGGGTGCCAGCAGCACAGTGCTGGCATGGGCTGGTGGCAGGTACTTCTTTTCCTGCCATGTACCCAGGGAGAGGAGAGGAAGTGGAGGAGGGAGAGTGACATGGAGCTGCTTCTGAGTCACAGCATCTTCTGGGGCTTTCACACTTTTGGGGCTCAAAGCTGTGGCTTGACACACGACATGATGTAAATATGGGCCAGAGTAACCCCTAAAAAGGAGCCCTTGCCAGATGAAGAGGTATATTCAGCAAGCAAACACCCTACAAATGCTCTCCAAATGAATACTGGCCAAAATCTGGCCTACATTGCTTGCACACAAATTACTGAACTTCTTAAATTTTGACATTACTTTTTTTTTGGAAGCTAATATATTCTTCTGCCACTTATTGTAGTCTAGTGAAAAAGCCACACTGCATCTCCTACTACCGAGCTCTGGGAACTTTGCCTATTTGCATCAGTTTCAGATACACAAGGTTTTGAGGGCAATGGTGCTAGGGAATCTTGCTAGCAGAAGTCTTTGCTCTCAACATGCCCCAGTCTCTCAAACCTCTCAACAATTTTCTCCCCACACAGTTTCCTTCCTGAAGTGGTTTTTATTTAGTGCAGAAGAATTCAGCACAGCAAAAAACATCAGCGAGAGACTCAAGAGTCGTTAGATTTGTTATGCTCTTCAAAGAACAGAGGCACCTTTTGTTGTTCTAGATGTGTGACAGCAGCTCCGGCGCTGCTGCTGCTGCTCTAAGCAGGGATATAATAGAGCCCTGCAGAAAAGTGGCTAAGATGCATACAAACAACATGCCATGGGTTTTTTATTAGCATAACACTGGGAGAACACTTCACTGTCTTGGAAAACTTTGTGCCATGGATCTCTACCATCTGGGAGATTGAAAAACTGAATCAAATAAAATTATGCCTACTTCTATGGAGCAGAATAATTAAATAAGGGTTTGATACTTCCAGACAGATGAATAATAGCAATGATATTTAGAGTTCTAACACTGAAAGGAGTCTGTAATCCCAGTTTATCTATTCATGAGTGAAGTAATTCACCTCCCGTGCTCCAGTCATCTGGATCCAAGCTAATAAGGAAGATTAACCAGATTTACTCACAGCTTCTTCTGGCTGTGCCAGCTTCTTCCAATTCTGGCTTTAAACATGCTTCTCTTAACATGAACTCAATTTATGAAGTGTACAAAGGTTCTTAGAAATGTCATATATCCATTCCAGGAAATCCAGCTTAAGAGAACAGGACACCTGAGAAGAGGACACCTGAGCAGTTTTGCAGGCAGTGGAAGCTCGCAAGGGAAGTGCCCATAATTCCAGAAGAAGTGTTGGGTTGTTTTGGAAACATGGGCAGTGGGCTTGTATGAGGACTGTAATCCCCATCAGCACAGTAAGAAAGAGCCTCGGGAGCAGGACACAACGAGTGCTGCTATGGCCTGAGCTGATCCTTTTCAGCTGGGGTCCCAAGGAATTCCTGCCCTCAAAGGCTTGGGCAGAGATGGGACCTGCTGAAGACGTGGTGCGACACTAGCTGGGAAGTACCCTTCACTGGTTGCTCAAGAAAATAAATTCACACTTCGTGTGCTAGGTAATAACCCATCTCTGTCCAGTTCGCAAAGGAAGGAATTTATTCCTATAGTAAGCAATATACTAAAAGATTATTTATAAGTCAGGTGAATTTTTCTGGAACAGTTCCAGTGATAAAGCAATGCAGTAGACAAAAGGAAAAACCTCATCATCTTACTTGAATTTTCCCTCCCTCTTCATTGACTTACAAAGCCAAGTAAGTTAGATCAGAAACTGCCTTATCTGCAGAGCATTTCTGAGCAACTAAAGTTTGTACTGAAACTGAATTAGGCATGAGGCTGGAAAAATTGTGAAATTTACTTCTCTAAACCCTTCTCTGGTGCTTTTGGAAGATGTCACTCAGGAAAGATTTATTCCCCTGGGAAAGCTTCTTTTAAAAAAGAAGCAAAAGCTTTTTCTATTTTTAACATGCACCCAACTAACCATTGCCTGTGGGTTGTTATTTTGGCTAGCACTAGGTGTCTGACCACATGGATCATATTTACACTAGTAAGTTTAAAAGTTTCCTATTTACAAGTTCTCCATGCCTAAATTATAAATAGGAACAGCTTCTGGGATGATCTGGTTAAAAGACCTGCAGCAGAATGGCATGCCTATGGTCCTGCAATGCCTGCACAATATGAGGTTATACGAGTCTTTAAATGTCATTAGCACACTTAAAAGCACCACATGCACAGAATATACCACCTTAGTGGTTTATAATCTGCACCAACACACTGGATATCATGGGAATCACAGAATTACAGAATCACAGAATGCTAGGGGTGGGAATGGACCTCAAAAGATCATCTAGTCCAATCTCCCTGCAAAAGCAGGTTCACCTGGAGCAGGTGGCAGGAGGATCACATCCAGGCAGGTTTTGAACGTCTCCAAAGAAGGAGACTTCACAACCTCTCTGGACAGCCTGTCCCAGTGCTCTGCCACTCTCAAGGTAAAGAAGTTCTTCCTCATGTTTAGATGGAACTTTCTGTATTCCAGTTAGTACCTGCTGCCTCTTGTCCTGTCACTGGTCACCACTGAGAAAAGCCTGGCCCCATCCTCCTGATGTCTGCCCTTTACATATTTGTAAGCACTGGTAAGGTCCCCTCTCAGTCTTCTCTCTCCCAGGCTGAACAGCCCCAGGTCTCTCAGCCTTTCCTCATAAGAGAGATGCTCAGTCCCCTCATCACCTTTGTAGCCCTTCACTGGACTCTCTCCACTAGTTCCTTGTCTTTCTTGAACGGGGGAGCCCAGAACTGGACACAGTACTCCAGACATGGCCTCACCAGGGCAGACTAGAGGAGGAGGATAGTGTCTGCAGTGCAGTATGCAAAGCACCTCACATGGGTACGGATCTCTTTACACCAGCATGGTTTTGGAACCAGCTGGCTGCAAGTGGGCATTGTGTTGTGTGGTGGGTCCCCTCCATTATTGATGAGTTATTTCATGTATTATGTAGTACTGTAATGAAGATGCAGTCTTTTGTCTTCCCACACTGTCCCCTCTGTGGTGATGGGAAGTCTTGGGGCAATATTATCATATAAAACAGTCACTGCATTATAGAATATGAATGCAGCTGACTGACTTTCCCAGCAGCTGCACTTCAGTGCCACTGAAATATCGAGAGACGTGGGACTAGTTGGAAAAATTCCAATGAAAAAATGAACCGAATATAACATTACAAAATTCTATAAAAAAATAATTGCATGGACTTTCATCTGAAATCCACTGCACTGCAATCTTCCCACACACCCTGCACTGGCAGAAACCTTGCAAATACTTAGGGCACCTAACTAGGAGAGAGAATGTATGCTATATACTGTCACTTTACTGCTGTTTGATGAATCAATACTTTCTTCTTCCATTTCTCCCCTTATTTTAGAGGGCTCAGGGTGCTTTCCAAGGAACTTTCTCCCAGCAATATGGAAATGCAGTCACAAGACAAGAGTAAGAGGAGAATAACTGAAAAAATGAAAAAACTCTCAAACTCTGAAGAACTTCATCAAATCCAACTTATGGGAATGGAGGATTGAGAAAGACATGTCAAATAATCCACAGTGGTGGAAAAGAAAAGCCAGCAGATCTGCTAATCAGAAGAAGAGTGAGGGGCAACCCTTCTGACTGTCCTCCTTGCAGAGTTAAAGCTGGGTTTGTGAAGCTCCATGTCGGAAGACAAAGGGCTGAACTCCACATCCTCTGTGACCCACACATCTGTATTGTGTGGTCTGTAAGCCACTTCTTACACTCAGAACAGGAAAACAGTTTTCTTACAAGCAAAAAAACAATTTTAAAATTCACTATTAAGTTTCTTCAAACCTCTCCTTTACCGCTTCATGCCTTCCTCCATCTTCTCCCTTCTTAGTCAGAAAAGGCAGCTGACCTCTTCAACTATGATTAACTCTGCAACATGGCCCTCAGCATATGGCTTTCCAGCACGTGGTGATTTGATTTTCTTGCATTGTAAATCAGCAATAACTATTCAAGTCCTCAAGGCAAAGACATCAAAAGAAAAGCAAAAGCCTGTAATATATTATATTAATTATGTCAAGGCAGCATTTACCAGTAGGCTGCACAGAACAGATTCTCAATTGTTCTCCAGGAAGTACCAAGTCTTTAAGCCATGGAATCCCAAGATGCCCTCAGAGCTGGTCACGCCAAGTCACAACACTGGGCCACTGCCTTCTTCTGCAGCATGGAAACCTGCAGGTGCTGTCAGGGACCAGGAGGGAAGCAAGGACAGCATCTGCAGTGAGCAAATAAGGCAGGAAAGACATGAAGCCATTCCTTTGCCTGTCCCTAGTGATTTGAGGAGCGAGAAAGGAGAGAAAACAGTCTCATTCCCTCTCTTAGGGAAGTACAACCACTCACTGGGAGAAGTGCTGAGTGTACAGGCTCCATGAAGCCCTGCAAAAAGAGTTACCTTCATCATGGGCACCACCGGCTTTCCTACAAAATTACACCAAGGAAGAACTTGCCCATTTTAGCTTACTGATATCCTCACCTTATGTCCTGCTCCAATAACCATGCTGTGCTGCCACTGCTCATTACATTCGTTAAATCTAAGAGGATCTAAGCCCTGAAGAACATGAACCTTGTCTGCTAACCAAATATCAAACAGCCTGCAGGCAGGATCTGTGCAAAATGCTTTTGCTGCAGTATCCCTGGGCAACAAGGGAGGATGCTCTGTCCTCAGTGAAATCTGGCTGCAGGTGACAAGGTAAGCTGGTGACACTCCTTGCATCAGGTAACTTAAGCCAGTAAAAGGTCTGGCTTCACAAAGTGGACACCCATGAAAGAAAAACAATTGAATGGGAAATGATTTGTCATACTAATGGTCTTACTAGATGACGCTATTAAAGAACCATAAGCAAGAGCTTAGTAATGAGCAAGTAAATGTTATCATTTGCTCTCATTTTGCACGTTGGCTCAGGACCAACTCTTCATTTTTTTATTGTAAAGGAGGACAGATTCAAGAGATGTATAAGGAAATCAAAGTAATTAGGCATATAAACACGCTGGCAGGGAAACAACTGTGATTCAGTGAGGCAACTGCCAACCTCTAAAGGAAGGATGGCTCATATTTGTACTATTATTTTCTGTTTAGTCTTCTTTTATCTAATTTCAGATTACTCCTAAGATGACCATTAGCATCCTTACAAAGCAAAAGACTTAGTTGAGCATGTGTTTAGCTCCTGCACTGCCAGGCTTGCTTTACCCCACTCTGAGGATGTGCACAAGGAGAGGCTCCCATCACAGCAGTAAGAATTTGGGCATGTGGAAGACAGCTAGCCCTCCTCGTGGGTAAGAGTATGAGTTCATCCACTGCAGAAATACGACTAGACAGTTTAGAGTATGGCTTTTCTCCCAGCTTTCCCCAACTTTGGGACATCAGTCTCCTGGGAAGAATCCCTCCCTAGGGATGATCGTGATATGCAACCTGGGTTAACATAGGCTGGACGTAGGATCTGATTCAGCCCATTTAACCTTAGGCATTTAATGAAGCATTCAGGTTCGTTTTCACTAGTGCCCCATGTAACCAGCACAGAGGGATCAGAGTCTGAGGTGAATCATCTTGGGTATCATCTCTCTCGTGAAGAAGTGGGACAGTACAGTAATTCTCAACACTAGTTCATAACTGTATATTCATTCGAAGTGACTCATTCACGTGAATGAACTGCACTGCCTAAAAATTATTTCCAACTCCCCAAAACACAGACTGCTATCATTTTTTAAACTAATTCAGCTTAATGTGCCATTCAAAAATGCACACCATTGCTTTGCGACTAAGACTAGTTCTCAAATGTTACAGTACCCCAACTCCACGTCTGCTGAAGATATGATGCAGTCTCAAGACTTTCTGCTGTAGTCTAACATGATTAATTTTAGTCTATGCAAGTGGGTGGTAGAACAAAGGGAGAAGCAGTCATGGAAGCCAGAATCTATAACCAACTATGGGAAGATTAGCAGTACCTAAACACGATAATGTCTCAGCAGGGAATGTATGAAACAAGTAAACAGCAGAAATAGCACATACCAAGTAGTTCACATAGCATATCACAAACCGTAGAGCTAGCAGATAGCTAGGGAATTCTGTACTATGAATGTGCCAGAGGGAACCTCTGTTTAACTCTCTGGTTTTGGTTGAGGATTTTATTAGTGTGTGAGCAGTTCTGTGCGTATAAATACACGCCTTAAAGCTATCATCCATCTGCATAAGCACATGAGCAACTTTAATACATGGATGCATAGATATAATAAATACATTTTTTTCCTAGCGATTTTTCCATATGAAAAAATAAACCCTAATGCAGCATGCAGGCAGCAGAACGGATGGAGTATGCAGGCAGTATCAGGCCCTGAAAAGATGTATGGAAATGTGTGTTTGTGTGAATGCCTATTTGCATTAATTCATGCCCATAAAAGCTTATGCACTATGTAAGCCTAGAAGAGCAGATCTGAGAAAACACTTTATCCTTTACAACCAGTATGTACATTTGCTGTCAACTTGCATGCTGAGATTATTGCAATAACTGGAAAACTTATGACGATATAAAAGTCTTCAATATAATCTATTATAAATTTGTAGCTAATAAAATTTTAAAAAGAATTCTTTATAAAAATAAATTCTGAAAAAAATGATAAAAAATAATATTTTGGGAATTTATTTCATGGAATCAGTTAAAAAAAAAACCACAAATGCTGAAATTCTCTTTAGACCAAATTTCAGTTTTTTACAAGCTCAACCATAAAGAATGAGGCAGCTGGCAATTTTTGAAACTTTTAACACTTTATGTATGAGAGAAAAGGGGTTGTTGAAGACTGAATGTCTACCAGATAATTTTTCTTTTCTAGAAAAGAAAGTAAGAATTTTTTTCATCTGTGACCCAATTCTTGTCTGTCTATGTGACACATACAAACTTTAAATGCAAGCTCTGCAGCATGGGCTGGATCTTATCTCTGTAAAGCATCTAACAAACTCTGGTGTGCTAAGTAAATGAATAAAACAATACCAAAATTGCAAATTAATATTTGTGGTATATTCATAAACTCAGAAATCTAACAGGCTTTTCAAGTACTCCAAAATGCTTTCTTATAAACACCTGTTTTCTTTGCTAGGAGTAACAACATAATTAAAGTGTCCACATTAAGGTAGTTTCTTCCATTTTAGCCTAAGAGCAATAAATTCTCATCTTGAGACTCATGTTTCCACAAGGCAACAATCCCCTGCAACAATCTCAAAATCCGGCAAAAGCCTCACTCCCTTTGATGGAAAGAGGCAGACAGAAAAAAAACCCCCAAATTTCAGGGCTTTCGGAATAAAGGCAGACTGATCATGCTAAATCAAACACTACACCAAGACCACAGTCAAAGCATCCAGATTTTGAAGCCTCATCTGATGGTCTAAAAGGGTTGAGCATATATGAGCAGCAAAAGAGCTCTGTATTCTTCAGACTTGCATCAGTTTAGGACTGGTTAGTGTTGGCCAGAAAGTCTCCTGCTGTGGCACAACTAGAGCTGAAAAAGTTCAAGCTGAAGAAGGCAGAATTCAGATACCAGTGCTTCTAAATACAGCTCTGAAATTAAGACTTTTTTTTTTTTTTGCATTTGTCAGCATAATAAGATGAATAGAAATAGCAAAAGAACTAGTATGAACTTTTATATTACAAACACACCTTCTAGTAAGACATACTTATATATTGCAGGTTGTCAGGAGACAACCTCTCACTAGAGCGCTGCTGTCCATTGGCAGTGAACACCACAGTGAAACATGGATGGATGGATGGAAAACTTGACACAAAAGGAAAATAGGGCTGTGATGTGTATTTTACAGGAAAAAAAGACATCACAAGGATTGCTTTCTGTTCATAGTCCAGGAGCTGCAGAGAGATCATAGGTGTATAACTGAGGGCAGTATTTCATCCAGATACAGCAGGGCATAAAATGGCTTCCACTGAGAAACCAGGAGTTAATTTTGGGCCCTCATCAAGCTAATGCAATGACAATTTCACAGAACAGTAAACTTTAACACAAACTTCAACTGCAGTCAATATAATACTTAGGAACAACATCAGTCAACGTCCTGAGTACAAGCCATTGCATTGTACCTTATGAAATAACCACCGCTCTTTTTGAAAGCCAGCCCACAGAAGCCAATGGCTGTAACTGACACCGAACACACTGGAAATACCTATCCCGAGTTCTACCTTACAAAATGTTGCTAATTTCACTCTAGCTTCTGTTTATTTAAAATTATATTCTGCCATCTTAAATGTAACACAACACATACACAGATCCACATAAATCAGTGGGGCCACCTGCCTGCTGAGGTATTCCCAAATAACCACTGACTTCCTATTGTGAGTTAAGGCACCATGAAAAATTAGAAGGAAGGTGAATAAAAACTGAAAACATGTACAATTCATACCACTGCAAATGAACTAAAGGCTGTCTACCAGAGAGCAACTTTTTTAATGATAACATGTTTTATAATGGCATACTGTCCAACACAACTGCACCAGGTGATTGATAACAAGCATTGTAAAATGTCACAGATTAATAAAGAGCATAGTGGCTGCTAATTTACCTCCATCTTGTGAGTTCATGATATTCAGAGCAAACAGCATTGCATTGGAGAATGTGGTCGCCTCTTCTTTGCTTGCAAAATTCAAGCCGTAGACCTGCCGTGCATCGCGCCATTGATGAAAGGTAGGTGTTGCTTGATTGTACTTCAGTCCTTTCACAATTGAGTAATTAATCACTACCTGTGATTTAAAAGAGAGGGGTGAGGATTAAAAATAATTCTGTTTTCACTAGGAAAAAACCCCAACCCTTTGGTAAAGGTTAATTAAATTGGTAGAGGCAATTCACTAGCAGCTCATAGTATGGTGAGACAGTGTGTGTTTTGATGACAGAAAGCCCACACCTGGGGGTGAGATTTACAATAGTTCAATTCAGCCTCAGGGACTTGCAAGCTAGTTTTGCAAAATCTATTACCTGCCCATGTTTTTTACAGCACCTCCACAGGATACATCTGTGCAGACACTGCAGACAGATGTCACGAGCCAGGGCCAGCAGCTGTTGCCATCTTTTGGGGGATGATCACACACAATTGTCAGAAAAAGAGACAGACTCTTGGTACTAACCCTGCCCTACAGCAGATAAATGTTTGACTCATTGCACTGGCTCTGCTTTTCTCCTCACATGCACCTGATCACCACCAGCTTCTTATGTTGTGAGAGTTTTTCTCTAGAATCAGACAGGCAATGACAAAACCACACAACTAAATATTTACTCTCCCACCTCCTCCCTTGATGTAGGTGCTATAATTTCCAGGTAAAGTGTGACTGCAACAGAAGGGTGTTTCTGTATGTTTTTATTTAATCTGCTAAATACAATGCCTTGTTTACCCTTGGGCAGGGTACATGGGACACTAAGCCACAGTGTACACCTGGGATCCAACCAGAAATCTCCACTGCTAAAAGCATAAGATGCAGCAGCTTAAGGTGGAGAGGCAGGAGTGTCCACTGCACCACTAATAAGTCACAAGGACTCGTGGCAGAGATAGCACCCCGAGATACTAATCTGTGGGCTGACAATGGCACTCTGTTGTGATGCAAATTTAAGAAACAAAATGCCAATTGAAAGGACCAAAATTATTCTCATGAACAGGGACAGTGCAGCTGAAAATGGAGAAAGTAGGAAATGGAGGCTCCCTCTTCATCAGCCCACACAGGCTGGGGGAAGAAGGGAACCAGGGACAGAAAAACTTAAAATTACAAGCAGGGAAAGTCTGAAGTTCATTATTCAAATAAGCAAATCAAGTTTTGAATAGCTGAGATTGTCTGTACAAATGGAGTTATTTTGGATGGTGTTTTATCAAGAAACCAAACAATCCCACAATTTCTGGTCACTGTTGAAAGCAAATCATTGGAAATCCTCTGTCCAACTAGTTTGCATGGCTCATCTGTAAATTAAGTGGGCTGGACACCAGCGTACAGGAGAAGGATAAGGGACCTTGGTGCATGCAGTCCAGGAACTCACCCTTATAGTGAGTGCAGCATCCTGGACTTGGTAAGATGGGAGCAACAGCAGAAGACAGGGAAACAGAGAGCCAGTAAGTAATAAATGCTGTACACGGTATTTATTGTTACAGGTGGATCCCACACACCAGCAAACCTAACAATACATCTTTTATGCAGTCTGATTGACTAGTACTTTAGAAAGTTTTCTGTTAGAACTAGTATTGCATCTAAAAAATTCCAACATATGTAAGTTGATTAACAATATTTTTGCTAAATGATTGACAATTCTTCTCCACTATAAAAGCAAGAGTTTTAAAACTAATTTCAAAGATGAATGACTCCTAACTCTGAGTTTTGACTTTTCAGTGGATTGCAAATTTAAACTGGGAGAAAAGCATTAGATGAGCACCTAGTACGTAAGGAGCAAATTGTTTTTCACACAATCCTATATTTGAAGGATGACACTGTCTCGTTGATACAGCTAGTTAACAGATGTCTGATAACTATATCATATTAAAATATAAAAATATAAAAAATTACAGAAACCAGCAAAGAAGCCACTACACCAGTAGATAGTTACAGACATACCTTATTTCTATTATGCATATTACTTATCTGACCCAGCATTAAACAGTGACATGGCAAACAGCCTTTGAATGGTCTAGCTTTAAGCATAAATTATCCTGATGATTACTGAACATCAGGTCTCTAGTCCAAGCGTATCTGGTACTGGTCTCAAACCAGTATCATTATTAAGTTTCCATGTAAATGCACTGGGCAGCAATCAGACTTACACTGGTTTTTTTGACACATTTCATAGACAGGTTCCTGACCTGTGATCCAAAGGGAGATGCAAGGCAGCTTAAGTTCGGTACACAGACTCCCTAGAGTTGGTCCTCTGAAGATGGGAACCACATGGCTGCTTGGGAAGCCATCCACACCAACCAGAACGATGCAGAAACCATGTCGCTGTGGTCACAGCAAAGCCATGAGCTCGCTCCTACAGCTGACAGCTTAGATAGCTCTTTTCTCTTAAAAAAACTTGACTACAGCTGAATATTGGGAGAGCCTGTACCAATGTTGCTCACACTTAAGGGGTCTCTGGAGCATCACGTAGACTCACGCCTGGATTACTAACCCAATAGTCTTAGCATGTAGCAGTTTTTAAGTCTTCCAATCACTTCTAAGCACCTTAACCAAGGGAAGGCACAGTCAGTGTCTTCAAGGAAATGTTTAAAAAGACTGCAGTTTCTTCCAGGTTTTGCAAAGCCAGTATTTCTTACCTATTAAAAGTCCAAAAAGCATCAAAGTCTTCATTGCAGTTGTATAATGAAAGAGAGAAATTGTGAAAAACCTATGCCCAAAGTAATTTAACAAAATTTCAAAATTTGCTTTCTGAGAACATCAACTCATCTGCTTTATTCTGAAGGTTTGATCCCTTCAGTCAAATAAAGACAGAATTTGAATGTTGACCTTTATTAGTCATCAGGACGCTTAGATGAACAAATGCAATACCTTGCCTTCAAACTCAAAACAGAGGGTATAAAATCAGGAAATGAAACATAAAATAGTCTGAGTTTCATTTTATCTCCTTTGGCAAATGTTTCTAGAAACAGAAAAAAAAGAGGAGGGGTTCTCCTGCTGTTGTTAAGAATGAATGCACAAAGGTATCCTGTACAGATGGTACTGAGACTCTGCAAGGCACATGATGATAAGTGCGTGCTTCAGAGCAGTAATTAAAATAAAGAAGGGCCTCCTGTTTGGAGCATAGGGATTTTTTACAGGTGTTTCTAAGGGATCTTTACACTACAGCTTTGTATGTTAGTAAGATAGCATCTTCCACCCAGAGCAGACCAATGGTTTGGTTTTCTATCTTCAGCTGTTGTCTGTAATAGGTGAACTGGAGAAACTTACTGGAAATCTTGCAGAAAGAAATAATTGACTTGTCCATAACAAACAATTCTTCCTGTAACACTTTACCTAGAGTTTGCCTTAAAAGCTGAAACAGGACATTTTATGTGCCTTTTTTTTTTCTTTTCAACCCCTTTTAATATTTTCTATCCTGAAACAGGCTTGTTACTGATACAAATGTCTGTGTTGTTTTGAATCCTGACAAATTCTGGGTTTCACTGATCTCCTATGGCAAGGAATTTCACAGATCAATTGTGCACAGTATTAATATGTTGACACCTTTCAATGTTTCCATCATTATAACGTTAGAAAAATATTTGTTTCACTTCTACCTGGTACTCTCCTTCACCCTTTCATCTCCGTTTCAAGCATAGGCTCTCTGGGGCAGGCAGGGAAATTGGGGATCTATGAAGCAGCTCCAAACTGAGAAGCCCTTCCCTTCGAATGCAGTCTGTAGGCTGCTGAGTTATAAATTGTCAGCAGCGATGATGTCTGATAGGACTCACAGGAATGGGGCCAGACGGATTGAGGGGAGGTCTCAGGACCACATCTGAGGTGTAGCCACAACCAAGATCATGAGAGGAGCTCCTACACAAGTCTTACCACCCATAATCTTGCTTATTGAACCAGAACAAGACATTTTCTTGTTTCTTCAGAATATGCAATGGTTCAGAAGTTTGTTATCAGCTTGGGGTCTGCCATGCTCCCAGTGCTCGGACTCCTCTCATGGGGAGCAGTCATATCATTGCTAAAACAGGGAGGATATGGTTGTAGCAGCTACAAACTGCTACGGTTGAGGCCAGATTCTTTATTTCTGTAAGCAGGCCCAAACCTGACCAACTTTTAATAAGTTACAGCAGTGATTAATTGGTTCTTTATTTTTCAAAAAATGTGGTTTAGTTCATACCCCAAGAATGCTGTCCCCATTTCAGTTTTGGCTGAGGCTCAAATGTAAAACTTCCCACCTTCCCCAAGGCCCTGTTTTTACATTCACTTCTTAGCCACATCAATACACCAAACCCTCAGGAGATATGATTCACTTTTGACTTGCACCCTCCTCCCCACCTATTTGTTCAGCACTTGCCTTTTGGTGATGAGATCATGCTGAGCTGAAATCACTTCATGTAAAATCATCGTTTTACACCCTCAGTTGATGAGGACTCTGAACTGGGGAGCTACTGCTTGTCAGCTAAGCCATAAACATGGAGCACTTGTGTGTTTTTAGCTTTGTGAACTTCTTTCGTGGTGACTGAGACTAATACACTTCACCTTTACAGCAGGCTAGGTTACAATGACAGCTGGCAAGTCGCAACACAGAGGTAAACTATTTGCTTGCAATAAAAATGGGCTTTGAGAGAAGGAAGGCTGCAAGGAAATATCAAAACTCATGATGTCAAGCTCTTGCAATACTGAGCTGGCCTTAGCTGCAAACCAGTTCTGGCCTCTGTGGCTACTTCAAAGCTTTAGAAGTCTGCTTCTGGCTTTCTGAAGATTAGCACTCATGCCAGCACGGGTCTATGCACATGTGCATGCCTGTGCAGAGCAGGAAGGGGAACTCATGCCCTGCTGGCCTGCGACTTAGCGCTGCTGCTGCACGCGAGCATGCGATGAGCACGTCACCCAGACGTGCAAGGAGAACTAGAGGTTGGGTGACCACTTCCCAGTGGTGAGAACAATGCTCAAGTTCTACCACTCTAAAAACCGTATTTCTTTGTGGTGAACTTTTTCGGCATCGTCAGCTAGAGAAGAAGATAAACACAGTTGGGGTTGGACTAGATGATCTTTCAAGGTCCCTTCCAACCCCTAACATTCTGTGATTCTGTGATAAGGTAGGCAGAATGAGAAGACAGTATGGTAAGCTTTAACACATGCAGCGAAGAAGGGCTAGAAAACAGAAAGGCAGCTAGGCAAAGACAACAGAAGGGACTTACACAAGAAGATATGTTTAAAAAAAGAGGATGAAAATTAAAGAGAGACATTATTAGAGGTGCAATATAAACCAACAAAAATTAGAAGGGAAACATTAAAGGCTGGCAAGGATGAAGTCATGAAGATTACTCTAGTGTGTGCACTGCCAAACAGTATGTAATAAAACTTAAAATTGATCCTCTGTGGTAATGTGTTACATATTTCAAACTAGTTTCTCAACTCTTGGAGAGATCTTGGAGAGATTATATGCCAGATCTTGTATTAGCTGAAGATTGGTCCTTTTCAGAAAAATATGACTTTCCTGGCAAAGCAAGAGCTTTTACTAAAACTTGACTTTCAGTGTGGTTTAGCACAACCTGACAGCAAGCATCAATAGGCTTGTACAGAGAATTATTTGAACTGAAATTAATTTTTGTTCTCGTTAAATACAAATACTTAGCAAGCCTAGCAAACTTATGATTTCATGTTACTCATATAAAACATTAAGTTGTGAATCTTGATACTTTGAGAACGTTTGTTTTAATACTACTATGCTACGCTGCCTTGAATTTACTTTATTTGTAATACTGGATTTTTGTGATCATGTTTAAGGTGAATACTTTCTTTTAGACAGTTTTAAGTGGCAAGGCAATCTGTATTTTTTCCTTTGTTTGAGGGAGAATCTTTAGTTTTTAAACTCTAGCAAAATATATTCTTTGTGTTACTTTCTGAATTGAGATGATTTGCATGCAGCCTTTTCACAAGTAGGAACATTTGCAATCAAACAGAATGTTACAGTTAGTGTAAAACATGTTTAAAGTACAGATCAAGATTTGACTTTCTAATATACCCTACTCTTTAAATTGCATACTCTGATTAAGACACATCTCTGGTATGTAGTCTCTCTCACATATATATCTGGACTTTATGACTTTTGCTTGTTTTACACCAGTGAGTCAGACCCATGTTAGATTGTAGTCACATGAAAATCATTTATGTTCACCTACTGGCTACGTAAAATAAACAGCCAGTATGGCCTGTTACAAAGCAGGACTGGCTTTAACAACTGACTAAGAAGCCACTCTATTTCATTTATTTTTTGAAAATATTTTCTATTTTTGAAATGGAACTACATTAATATATTGCCTTTGCTCTACTGAGAAGGATAAAAGCAGCGGCAAAAGATGTGGCAGATGTTTCAAAATTGCACTGCAAGGACCTGAAACTGATTTACTAAAACCCCCACCTATTTCTATTCTCCTTTTTCTTTTTCAAAATGATGACTGAGTATATGGACAGTGTAGCAATGTTATTAGCACTTCCAGTAAAAAACGTGGCTGGTTTTTCCAGTAGCCCAAGCATCGTTACAGCCGAGGGACACCATCTGCATTTCTATGAATAGATCAGTCAATTCAACACTTGTGGCAGCTGAGAGGTGGTGGTGCCCTGGCTCCTGCTCTCTATATTGGCTTGCCTAGTTTTGGCTTGGCTAGGCTTGGCTTGGCTTGCCCCTGCCTGCCTAGTGCTGGTGGCAGGTTGAGGGCTCGAGGTGACCATGGGAGGTGGACAGCCCGGGCTCATGCCTACACACAGTGGGAGTCCCCAGCTCTGAAATCTCTGTGCTAAAATGCAAATGGCATGGCAGTATAGCACTCCCTCTCAGTGTATCGTTGTAATTTAGGGTCTAACCATGATGTCCGGTTATGGGTGACACGCACCACCTGGCACACCGGCAAGCCAGGCTGATGGAAGCCAGTGGCCGAGGCAGGTCTGATCCCAGTTCTGATTATCTAAATCCACTAAAACTCCTTTAATACCCAAGGAGGTCCTGTGGACTTAGGCTGCTGTAAATCAGATCACAGTGTGCACCTAGGAACTTAAAATGCATTAGAAGGAACTAATTACTCATCACAGCAATGTAACAACCGTGCTTTGCAAGATGGCAGTGCAGAACAATTACTTATCTTTTTTATACATAGTACTAAAAACAAGTAAAAAGTAAGTTAGGGAGAGCTGAGAGCAAAACCTGCAGAATGAAATAAGACTCATTTCACAAGCAAAAATGGAAAGGGGAAAAAATAACATTAAAAATATCTCTGGCATTTACCAAAAGTTCTATTTGCAGTCAAGCAGTAATAAATTAAATACATTCTGTGCACAAAAGAAATATACAAAATCTGAATGACTGCAGTAAACAGACTTGTAGGCACCTTGCAGGAAGCAGGAAATGTTGCTAGACTGCATTAAGTATAGAACTGATGGTATCAAAAGAGATCAAAGGTTAATTTACAGGAAACTCAATACAGTTACTCACTTGTTGATCTTGCAGTTTAACTCCAACTACCCTGAAGGTGTTCGTGGCCGTGTTGTGGTATATGTTGATTCTGCTGAATCCCTGCTGTCCAGGTTTGATTGGCACCCATTTCTTACTGGTATCGTCATAGACCATAACTGAAGCCCGAGCTTGGCAAATACTCTGTTCACTGGAGAGCAAAAACAACAAAATGAGGAAAAAAACCCTGAATTTGCTGTGTACTACTGAAAACACCTACAGGAAAAGAAACCAACAGAAATTATCAGAACTGTTTACAACATATGTTTTATAGGAGATCTGCTAATCCTTTGAATGCAATCTGCCTGTTAAATTGAAGCTGCATGTATGTGTTCATCCAGTATGATGCTGATTTGAACTGATAATCTATTTTATACAAAAATACTAGGCCCTGAGGAACAACCTGTATCACATAAACGTTATGAAAACTGTCCAACAGTATGAATGCTCCATTTATTTTATGTACCTACTGGCAAGTGAAGCCATTCACATTTGCATGAAAATGTACCAATATTTTACAGCTTACTGACAAAATAAACGTGACATCCACTGCTGAGTTATACATTTAAAACTGGAAGCAAGCAGACCTTGAACCAAAAGCCACATTAGGTAAACTGAAGAAATCAATTACGTTAATCCAGCTGACGCCTAATACCCAGCCCCGCTGATGCACTTGGGAGTCCCAGAATACACAGTGCAAAACACAGAGGAACTCCTTTTTCCTTCATCCTTGTAGCAAAGTGGGAAAGAGGAGTCCACGAATGTCTGCATTCCAGGGTTAAAGTGCATAGTCATTATTTTGCATAGCATCAATGACTATTTTTCATCTATAGATCCACAGAAATTCATCAGTTCTTTACCTCTTGCTTGTATTTTAAGAATATATGTATACTGAGTTCATGCTAAAACACACCATTCATGTGCAAGATATGCCACTGGCTAATAATACTGTTGAGGTTACATGTCAATATGGATCAGGTTTTCAGTTCCTGTTCTCCTGACTTCCCAGCCACATTTCTTACACCGGAGGAAGTAACAGCTCCTTATATGAAGAAAAAAATGAATCCTCCAAATTTTGGAAATTTGAGATCTTAAAATGTAACGGGGATTGTCAACAAGCAAATTGTGCATTTTAGGCCTAAATAAAACTGTTACGATTTATCTCCTGCAAAAATCTTAAGTTCACAACTACCCTAATAACTTTACAGAATCACACAGAATCTAAGGGGTTGGAAGGGACCTCGAAAGATCATCTAGTCCACCCCCCCTGCCAGAGCAGGGTCACCTACAGTACATCACACAGGAACGCATCCAGGCGGGTTTTGAATGTCTCCAGGGAAGGAGACTCCACAACCTCTCTGGGCAGCCTGTTCCAGTGCTCTGTCACTCTCACAGTGAAAAAGTTTTTCCTGATATTTACATGGAACCTCCTATGCTCCAGTTTAAAACCATTGCCCCTTGTCCTATCATCAGACATTACTGACAAAAGCCTGGCTCCATCATCCTGACACTCACCCTTTACATATTTGTAAACATTGAAACATGTAAACTTTAGACCTATATATATTTATATATACCTATCTTCCTTAGCCCAAGACGTATTAAATAGTTTTTGGCAATGCAACATCAAGTGGTAATCTGCTTTGCACACAAATCCTTTTTTTCCCCCTCCTGCATATACTTCTTTGTTTTGGATTTGCCTCAGTAATGCCTCACTAGCACACAAACAAATACACAAGAAGCTCCCGGGTGGTGCTAAACCATACTCCTGCACTGCCACCGAGCCAAATTACACTACTTGTAAATTATACCAACTGCTGCACACCCAAACCCACCCGACCCCATCACTGTCATCAATTTAATGAAAGGGAGCACATTACAGTAAGTATTAAGAGGATCTGGGTAGATTACGGCAGGAATTTTCAATCTTTTCTGATTTGTGGGTCTCAAAGAGATTTCCAAGGCAGACGCATCCCTCTTTGTACACTAAAGCCTACTGATGCTGGCTTGTTTTATCAGTCACTTTGCATAGCCTCCAGGCAGCCCACAGACCTCCTCCAGGCTGTGGGTAAGAGCCTGAAAACTCTTCACAGCGCTTACAGAGGCAGCAACAATGCTGACAGACATCTCCATAAAGAACAAGGTAAGACAATTCAGAATAAATTGTATTTTCATTAGGTTGCATGGAATCAGCTAGATTGTTACTGGAGCAATATATTCAGTTCAGAAAGACTAAACATTATTTTATTTATGTTTTTCAGAACTTATAAAATCTAGCTCATCTACCAGCTGCTGTTGCTTTGTTATGTGAGATACCTGAAGAACAGCTGTGCCTTTGCTGATGTAATTACCCAGCAAATACCTCTCCATCCCTTTTTTTTAAGGTAAGCTAATGTCTCATGGCAGCTTCTCCATATCTGACACTAGCAACTGAGGGATTTGAGCTCTCTCCAGCCTGCCTAATCCTCCAACTGGTGCAAGAGCCGCAGTCTGGCAGCAGCAGCAGCATTGTCTGGATCCTCCAGACCTGCCTGGGGACCCTCACTCTGCCTCTGATTCACAGGTGGGGAGGATGGGAGAGAAATGCACTAGCAAAAAGGCAAGGGCAGTGGATTAGCCTTGCCATTTGGACGTAGAATGGCTACAAATCATCTCTGGTACAGTCTTGTGGCTGGATCGTGCCCACCTGCCTGTGCTATCAGGTGTCTTGTGCCACCTCCAGCTCCAGAGGTGGGGGGGCATCAGCTGTCTTGGGCCACAGCAACCCCTGCCCAGTGAGCTCCCAGAAAACATGGTTCCTGGAAGAGTCACATTCAGCCACCGTGACACCAAGCCCTTCTCCTCAGGCCTTGCCAGTCGCGACAAGCTTTGCTGTCCAAAAGCAAGAAAGTGAATGCCACTGGTTTCATCTGGAACTTACAATTGTCATGGGGTCCTTAATTAGACAACATTAATTAACTTATCCTTGCTTACAACAAAGAGAACACACCTAACCATACAGACACAAGGGCCTTACTGTGGTGTTATTTGTAATGCCATATCCAGATTCCAGATAACAGCAACTTTGCCTTCAGACTTTGCTGCCATTGAAAACTGCAGCCAAGAACCCCTCTACAACCTCACAACTGAAATACAGATATAGACCCCAGGAGCAATATTTAATGCATGACAACCAATTGTTACTGTAACGGAAAGCAACACATCAAGTTCAATCCCTGCTCTCCCTGAAGTCAATGGAAGTTTTTCATCATTCATTTAAATGGAAACAGGATTAAGCCTGTTATCTGGCCTCCAGTGAAACAACAGAAAGGAACATAAAACAAGTACAACACAAGGGAAATCTTTTCCTGCAAAGCACTTCATCAATCTTTCAAAACCTAAAATGCCCCCAGGGATGCATTGCTAGCTTGCTGTCTCACCCTAAATGGAGGTGTAACTCTTTATGCCTGAAGACTCTTTACTTGTCCTACCCAGGAAAAGCACAACTCTCCCACTGCTGCTTTATGGGACTTCCCTGAAAACAGTCCAGAAAATGTTCCTCTCATAAAGGTCAGTGAGAACCTCTCTATTACCCTCTGTGGAGTCCATTACTTTAAACGTAAATCAAGCAACACTGGTTTCACGAAGCTCCAGCAAAATTTTCTATTATTTTTGGGACCATACACCGTTGATAATTATGTCAACTACACGCAACAGGTGATAAATATGGGTTTTAGTCACACTGCTATGCAGTCACATTCCTTCTCCATAAGAAGGGTCTGGCAAATACCAGTATTTATACACAAAGTCATGAGTGCAGCTTCTCGTACTTGCCTTACTTTCCTAAGAATACACAAAAGTTACTGAAAAATGGGTATGTGTTGGAGAAGATTCATCATTTCACATCACTTTCCAAATATTACTAATTCCCCTGTTGATTTTTTTATGTTACATTGACATGCAAGTCATCAGACTTATCTTGGGTTTCCACCATAGGCAATTACTTGCAAAAATGATAAAAATTGCATCATGGAGGGCTATTAATTACAACATTGTTCATGTTTCTACATAACATCTACTCCAATGCACTGCAGTATGTCCTAGGGCAGACTTAAGACATCTTATTTATATGTGGAGGGGAAGGGGTTCTTCTTAGGGACTCCTTAACACTCAAATACTGATATCCACCCCTACTGACTCTGGAAGCATTTTCTCCTCAGCACTCTACATCTGTGAGATGGAAAACCTCTGCACCAGGACCACTTGCTTGCCTGAAGTTAAAGCAAATCCGCTTAACTTCGTATCTGATAGAAGCAGACTGCACTAGGAAATCCTTTGTTCACAGCTGGTACCTAAAATCCAGCATCGTCACTGAGATTTACAGAATATTGTTGCAATATTACAAAAGTATTAATTAAAAACATATATACGTTTTAGGCAACACTGCTTGCTTCATTTTGTGTAACTCATTTTGACCCACTGCCTTCTACATCTTTGTTTAGGATTCATCTTCACAAATTAGCAGATTAGCTCATCTGAAGTTAATGCTTCGTGAAAGGGTCAAGTTTGACCCTCTGTATCCAGGCCTGGTGGGAGCGAGCAGCCAAGCACAGCATCTGGGCTGCATTGGCATGCTTGAGCTGGCCACACAGATTTGCTGTACCCTCCTTGCTTTGCTAGCTACAGTGTCAGCAGCATTTCCAGCCCCAAATGAGTCGCGACAAGCTTGAAGCTACCAGTTAAGGTACAGAGACTGCTGCATTTGGGGAGAGCAGCTGGGGGTAGCAATGAGGCTGCACTCTGAGACAGTTCTGCAATGAAGGCAGCTTCATCCTGAAATCTCTCTCCTCTTCCATCGGTGCAGAACTTGAAAAATCCAGTCCTTTCTTCCTGTATTTTTTGTGAATTATCACATGAGATTTAATGGGGTTACTTGATATTATCCTGGCTGACTGCAAGTAATTAAACAGGAGGAGGAAACATAGAGGGAAATGAAATGACAGAAATTACTATGGAGGTTGGGACTGGGGGAGCCACAGGTTGAGGGAAAGTCATCCTGCTTCACTCTGCCTAGTCCAGTGCATTATCCAGATATACGAGCAAAAAGCTCAGGAAAGAACCACAAAAGACCTGGCATAGAGAATAAACAGAAAAAAGGGAGTAAATAATAAAGTTTGGAGGCAAATCTTCGGTAGAGAGGCTCTGAAGGTTCTCCAACACTTTTCTCTCCTGTCCCAGAGAAAAAGATGAGAGGCCAAGGTGCACTGCTCCTTCATTGACCTGTTTTCTCTACTTACAAGGTATCTTCTTATGAATAAAACTTTTGCAGAGCATGGTACTGAGTTGCTGAGCTCACCTCTGAATGTCACACAGGGTTATCCCAGCCCTACCCCAGACCCCTGATCAGCACCAGCCCACCCAGAGGGCAATGGGACAGCCATGTCATACAGCTTTTGGAGGGTCACCAAACCATGCTCACAAAAGGTGTAACAAATGATAGCAACTAACCAACTCCAGGGTCAAACACCTAGTTCTGTGGGCTCTACTCCAGCATGCCAGCTGGACCAGGAGACTTCCACTATCCTTTGTATTTACAGACACAACTGTTTCCTTGGGGCAGAAATTCACTTAGCATAAACTGTGAAAGCTTCTCTGATAGAAATCAAAATATCATGCTTTGAACCTATTATGGATTTACCTTGGTTCAAGCTGCTCATGGTTCTCTCACCTTCAAATAAGCTGCCTTCTGGTATTCTTAGGAAATGCAAACAGCTACTTTTACAAACATTTAGCTTATTTTTTATTTCCATTTTCCATACATTCCCTCCCTTTAAAATGATTAATAATTAAAAATTATTTTTGACTGATCTAACTATCCTTATTGGTGTCAGAAATTGTTAACACTACTTTGCCCAAGGCTTGCCCTACCTGAGAACAAACCCTTAGCACACAGAACATGCAAGGTAACTCACAAGTCATTTAACACATCACTCTACTTGTCCACCGAGTCTGCCTACCGAAAGTCACAGTTCTGTGGTTAAACCTGACATGCAAGAAAGAGGTGCTGATGCAGATTTAAGAAGCTGACAGAATTCTCTCGACATCAGCTTAAACAGCTAACGTAAATACAAAGTCCTGTATGTGGAGATGTGTGGTCTGTGTGGTATGTATGTGTGATAACCTCGAAATTAGTAAGTTACAAGTCGTGTTCCTGCAGCATTGAAAGTGCACTGCAAACTCTAATGGACTAATTTGCTGAACATTTTAATTGATTTCACTGCAACAAATATAGTCATGAATGGGATGCAGAGAAAGTGTCTCAGTAGCGTTTTTTATAGAAACAGGTGGACATTTCTCTCTGACAACTGGATCTGCAGAATAAAAAACCTGGGAGACCCTCTGAACACAAGTCAGTCGGTCATCTGGGCTCATCTAGACCATATTGGACATCTGAGCTCATTACAGATAAAACTTGCTGCAGCACAATGGTACTCCAGCCTCCCACCAGAGATTCACTGCCAGCTTTGTTCATGACCCCATTTCTCGTTTGGGAGCCTCATTTCTCCAACATGTCAGTTATGCTTGCGACTGCTTCTGGGACCTCCTTTTTTCAAAGTCTACTTCCCTCTGCAACCAAACCCGCAGGACAGTCGGTGTCACAATCGTTCACTCTACCTCTGTCCCAGAGCAATGAAGAACTTACTTCTTCAGCAACACAGAAACACCTCAGAGTGAAACAACAGCATTTAGACACGGATCACGCTAAAGGGCAGGGAAACACAGGGACTTCACATCCAGATAGGAGCTTTCAATCCTCAGTGACACGCAGACATCTGAATATTTTCTAGCAGAAATTTAAAAAATCAGCAGTAACAGTTACATATATAATACAGAGGCGCCACAGTCACTATCTCCATTTACTTTTCTGACTCCTGTTTCATGGGACCCCTTGAAACACAAACCCATGGACCACTGGGGTCAAAAGCCCTCAACTTGCGCTCACTCCTGGTGGTCTGCCTGTGAAGAGAGACCTCCCCAACAGTGCAACCCTTGCCTCAGACAGCCTGAAATGAAGCCCAGCTTCCAGAGAAGCTGCTATTTTTTTGCCTTCTGCTCAGCTTGCACGTACACATGGAAGATCTGCCTTTGGTGCTGGGCTTTGGCTGCATCGTCAGTAGAAGATGAGCCTTTTGCACCGAGCATCTGCCGCAGGTGCCTGGCTATCACCTTTTTCCACTGTTAAACTCCAGCACCTAAACAGTATGATATTAAATAATTACAAGAAAATAGTGTATATACAAAGCCTCATTCATAAACCGCTCTCAAAAAGACTGACACTGTTAAATAAAGTCGTGACATACCTGCAAGATGAATACATATTTTACAGAGCAGGTAATGGAAGTACTGGTAGCTGTAGCACGAGCAAGAATAAGATGCACACCAGTTCATCTCCACAAGGAAAAGTATTTAAGAGTTACTCTTTTTGCTAGAAATGAGACATTGATTTTGAATTCTCCCTTATTACAGTGGCATACCTAGTAGGAATTGCCATGTCCTGTTGCAGACATCCATTGCAGACACTTCAGCTGTAAACCAAAAAAGAGACAGCACCCAGGTCTCACACTAAGTCAGGACTTTGGGAAGTGAGTTGCTAAATTTGGGAACATGAATGCAATCCTGGCATGACCAGAAAAACTTGTATAACCTTCTGTCACCCCTCAGTGCCCTTGTGCATGGGAAAAGTGAGTAGAAATACAAAAAATAAATAATGTATGCAAAATGACAATGCAGTGGGAGAGATGTTGCACCTGGGCTTGACTGTGAGTCCAGATCAGCTCAGCCCTCAGCACCGCCAGCGAAAGTCCATGCAGAGCTCTGACCTTCAGTGTCCGCCACAGCACTTAAATAGCACATCTGCCAATCAGTGGAGATTTAGGACCAGCAGAGTGGCTGCAGATTGATGCCCTTGCAAGCTGGCACATCTGCTCAGTTTATGTAGCTGAGATTTTGCGGTGAAGTTAATTTTAACCCATCACTTTTCTGGTTTTACAGACTGAAGTGTAAGACTCTAAGTGCTTCTAAGGGGAATTCCAGTCATCAGTATCTCAACTCAACATCTTAAAAAAATGCTTTAAGAGAACTGCTTTGCAAAAGGCATTTCACAGAGGAAGTGTAGTGATTCAGCTAAGTGCCATCGCTGCCAGGTAGCCAGACTCCCAGAGCCATGCTGTGCTCCAGGAAACTTTCCCTTTAACTTTCACCTGCTCCAGCAAGGTAGGGTCACTGCTGTCTCCTAATGGAGAAACTCCACTGCTCCGTTAATGCTTGATTCACACACTTCTTTCTGCAGTGAAGTGTGGTTTACTTTCAGATTTTGTATACCACCTTAAAGATATACTTTAGTAGTTCCTAAAAATAAATATCAAGTAAATATTTAGAAGTTCCTAAAAATAAATCAAGTAAATGGCTTGGGGAAACATGATGAACCCAATTAGTGAAAAACAGTAAAAAAGCAACTTGACTAGATCAGGTTGCTATTAATACAAACAATTTCCCTTCACTCTTAAATTACAGAAATAAAATGAAGAAGTAACTAAACTTGTAAAATACGCCTTATGCAAAACTCAAAACTGAACTGTCAAGTGAAAATACATGACTGAGGGCTCTCACTCATGGACCAGCCATCTCCATATTTCAGTAGAACAATACCTTAAACAAAGGCTTTGAAAGATCATAATCATAACTAATAATCAGGTGAGGCAGACTTGTCAGTGAATACAGGAAATCAACATAAAGGTCTTTCATTAAAGCTGGTCTTGCTTTGCCTTGGTTTCCCTTCAATCCCAGAAGAAATGCAAATAAATCTGTGACAATTCCCCTGGCGCCAATGGAGGCAGACCAGGACTGAAGGAGGCTCGCTCTGTCAAGTCAGCCTCTCCCTCACTGCCAGGGGATGAATATTAATGTAGCACTGCCATAAAAGCTTAATTACCATTTTATGCAATTATAAATTACCTTATGAGGCTACAACCAAAATGCAGACCTTCTGCATTTATGACAACACATGCTCTCCCTCCCATCCAGTCACACTTACCCTGGCCAACAAACTCCCTGCACAGTCCCCAGATACTTACGTGCCTGCCATTGAGAAAGACCTGGTCAGGTAATCCCACAGGAGTATTCACTCAAATCCAGCACGTGTGCTCAAACCCAAATAGGCTATTGCACCTGATTACAGAGCAGAGGGCAAATCTGGCACGGAGACAAGCCAGGAGCCTATATGAAGGCTTATAACCAAAACAGGAAAGGGAAGCGCTACCAAGAGAACAGGAGGGCAGGAAGTAACACTCGTACGGCAGGGGCGGGGAAGGGACTTTAAAGAAGAAATGTATTCTTTCTTTCAGCTGATTTACTGAACAAAAGTCCAAACAATACAGATTAAGATTAGATGCACTGCCTTTGCCTCATTGGTGGCATGGATATTAAAAACATTTCGCTTATTTTCTCAAGGCACGGGTTCACTGTCCAAGAAAAAGCAAAAGCAAACAAACCTCAGACGCAGAAAAAATTGCTATTATTCATTTATGGCATGGGCATTTGCATGGTGCAGAACCAAACCCAGGGGCCCTATTGGTACCCAGCATCCCCATCCTGCCTTGCCACCAACGTGTTGCCTGTGGCTGGATGGGACCAGCTCCAGCCCAGAACTTGAACTGGCATGGCTCAGTGCCCAGGCTGCACACACTGTCTCATCCACCATGGCAATACAGCTTTCGGACAGCAGCTGCTTTACACTTGGCTAACTCAGGGTCCAGCCAGGTCAAAAGCTTTTTTTTCAGTTGCTCCCCAACCCTGTCATCCTATTTGGGGCATCACCATTAGTACATGAACTAAGAAATGCATCTTCACAGGAGGAGGTAATCAATCAATCAAGTAGCTTATAGAAGTACATGGGAGAAATCTCCAACATTTAAAAACAGGACAAAATTTGCTCCAAAGCAAATATATAAGCAGTGTGTGCCCTCTGTCCATCACCAGCAGCTGGGAGAGCCCCTGCTTGGCTCAGCAGCAGGCAGGTCCTCAGCCAGCTGGGATCTGGAGACAGCAAAGCCACCTCTCCCCTGTACCCCGTCTGCTCCGTGCTAAGCCTCCCACAAACGGCATACAGGGTCTGGCTTGGAGTAACCACTTCAGAGACTGCAGCCATAAAGAGGATGATACTTTCTCTCATGGCTTCTGCTGTAGAAAACATGCCATCCATCGCTGACTTTCAGATGGTTCTGTGTACCAACTGTTTTTTAATCATCATGCCTTGCGAAACTAAGCCTCCTTGACCTTGCTGTGCCTGCAGCAGACCCCCGAAAGACTACAGGAGCTGCCTAAATACCTGTTTACGTGTATCCACAGTCCTGTTGGCAGGGAGGTTGGTTTTTCCCCACAGTTATTCTTCCACCTCCCTTGCTATCTCTGCAGGCTCTCATTTGCCTGCTCTGCCACTCCACTAACTGGGCACTGCCATTTGGCTGTGGCAGCAAGATGCCACAACGCCAACTGAAACTTTGCAAATTCAGGAATAATGATTGAAAATATTGGATCAAAAAAGTGGAGGTCCTGGACAGCAAACTGATGCTTTAGTGCTAGCTCACCTGAGGCAGAACTGCAGTGGTTTTCATGGGCTACCTCTCAGAGGTGACAGGCCCTTGAGACAAGTCCTTCTTTTCTCCCCATTCCTTCATTTGGCAAACTTCTACACATGGATGCAAACAACCTGCAAACACTGTCTAATCTTCCCAGCTTCGCCTCAGGGTATGGGTGCATTATGGCATGAGAAGATTAACAGCAGAGGGAGAACTAATGCCAGGAAAACACGCCAGGGAGAACTGGATGAACCCTGCTCTGTTCTGGTGGCAAACAGAGAAAGCTGGGGTCTTCTTCCTGTTTTCGCGTGAAATTTTCTTTGGGTTTTTTTTTATCAGTGTGCTCACAAGTTCTCTTAGCCTGTCACAACACACCACCTGTTATCTGTGATTACACAAACATGGACAGTGCAAATACAAAATGCAAACACTGCAGAATAAGCCCACTGGATAGTCAGCGAACCCAACTGCCTCTCCTGAGCTCAGGCCATCACGAGCGCTCCCTGCCTGATGACTTTATGTCCTCTAACTTGACAGCACTTTTTAACACACATTGCTTAAAAAAATACTTCTCCCATGACATGACTTGAGCCACTCCACGATGTGATCCCAGGAAGGTAGTGCAGGATCACCGTGTGGAAGGGGGAAGGAGGGTTTGCACCCACTTGTCTGTCACTGCAGCATTTTGCTGAGCCACTCTGTGTCCTCCCCAGCATTACACAAACGCGGAACGGATGTGTTACCCAATCTGAACCCAGTTCCTTAAATGGCAATGCAAATGAACTACCTCCCTCTTGCAAACCATTGCACAAAATCTTACCTTCTCACCTACTTTAATCCCTTCTGCCCATCTGCCCGAACTCTATCTGGAGCATCCATGGTGCCCAGGTAACCTCCCAAAGCACCCCACAAGTGCTGGAGCTGCTCAGCTCTTGAAGATCTGCTGGAAACACAGCAGAGACCCATGATTTTACCTTGGAGGCAGCATACAGCATCCCATGTGCACAGGCCTTCTCTAGCAGTCAGCACCAGTGGCTCAGAAGTCTCCTGTAATGAGGACAAAACCTGCAGAGGCCTGAGGAGAGCAGTCCTCAGGAGATGCCACAAATTCCTCAGGTCCTCACAGTGCTTTCAGAGTGCAACATACATGTGAGTAGCCTTAGGTCCCTGTTTAATACAGCAAGAAGAGAGGAGTACAACAAATAGGCTGAATTTGGCAAGGCACACCAGCTACATGAACACCTCAGTGCAGTTTCTGCTGGGAACCAAGGGCTACAAACACCGCTCTAACCGAGCAGAGGAGCAGAGTGCTTTTCAAGTTCACTGTTTTTCCTGTTAGAAAAGATCACTTTCATGGTCCAACTGAAAGACCTGCAGAAACTGTTGGTGAAATGGCACCTAGTAAAAACACGGGTGTCAAACTCTGGCTGATCTCACAGCTGCTAGTGCTTTGCCTGTTCAGCTGCAGCATCTCATTCCTCTGCAGTAACTCTCTATATGACTGAAAGGTTTCAGTTTTCAGTTGATGGGGGAAGTTAAAACCCAACACTGACATTTAAGTAAAGCCTTTTCTGTTGTTTCTTTTTTTCTTTTTTTTTTAAAATAATCTTTTTTCTGTTTAATGAAACATTTTATTATCACTTTTCTGGGATTTCAATTCAGCTGCATTTTCTACCACATCTTTCTGCTTTGAGATGTGGGTGGATTTTGGGCACTACCTTCTTTCATTCAAAAAATTCTGCTTTTCATGAATTGAAAACTTGACTTTATTTGGAGTCAAGTGGCTGTTCCTCTGAATAGCTCATACACTGCTTAGACTATTGTAGAGTTTGTCTGTGTAAACAGTACTTTACTGCCTGCATTAGAAAAGGACATACATAACCTGAAAAATGCATCTCCCAGTAACTACAGACTCAAATCACTAATTGCCCACATCAGCCATGCTGGCTCCACTGCTCCAGGCAGAGGAATGCAGGAAGATGGACTGAGGGAAGCTCTAAGCAGCTTTTTTATTTCTCTGATTTCATGTGTCTGAGATAGATACGGTCATTGATTTTGGGGGCAGGAAAGAGCACTTAGTTGTCAGAATAGTCTTCCTGCTAAACCAAGCCAATATGATTCTCCTTACATGCAAATATCAGCTGCAGTAATATCAGCTAGCTCCTGAGCTAGCATAACCCGATTTTAAAGATTTCGTTCTCCTGGACACAAATACGTTTGAGCACATCTGAAAATTCCCGGCCTGTCCCCAGCTCCCGCTAGCTCATGGGTTTTTTAGGCATGCTAAAAAGCACAGCACATAGCAGGTCACTACTGACACATCCAAAGTCATGCTGGGAAACAGTGACATTGAGTGGGACAAAGCCCAGTGCTGCCTCTCAGTGCCCCCCGTCATAAGCCAAATTAATTTCACTAAGCACTACAGCATACATTCCAGCAGAAGTGCCTCTAATCACCCCTTTACATTGCTAAAATGCCTCTGTGGCCCTGGACTACAAACAGCACCCTGAACAAATCACAAATAAGACTCAGGAGCTGATTTCTATCCAGTCCTCACAAAGGACCATATGCTGGATAAATAGATTATTTCAGTCATGTGATGAGATCTGTGTGAGAAAATCAGGATTCCTGAACACAGAAGTAAGGCTTTACTTGCAATTATGTGAATATTCCCATGGGTTTCCAAGTAGCATGTCCACTGGCCACGCGCTAGGCTTTCATGTTCAAAAGACGCCCAAGTACTGTATTCACTTTCTTTTGGAGAGCTTCATTACCAGAGGAAACATGATTTACATAAGACAATAATGTTATATATTTTCCATTCTTAGAGTTATAGGCTGAACCCAGAAAGGTAAGCATCTCAGTCTCAAAATGCCTCATCTCAAATACAAAATCCAGTTAATTTTTAAGAATGAAACGATGCACTCTAGAATGTGTTGTGTATACTCTAAAGACTATTACAATAGTAATAAAAATATAAAACCGTAAGCACCTATGAGCTATTTGAAGGCAGACATGATTAAAACATTTTTTTTCTTAATAAGCACATATTTCACACCTTCCAAATAACTTTTTGTACATGTATATCTGTTGGTTTTAATTCAATGTTACTCCCCAAAGGCATGTTGTTATATTGCACAAAACTCAAAATTTGCATATTGCAATATCTTTTGTTTAATGACCTCATGATTAAGAAATCTGAGAGTCCACACTGAAACAGTACACTCCAGTTTCAAAAACTACAAGATAATTGTATGAATATAAGCACAAATGCTACATAACAGCATATAAAATATGCAGTTATATATCCAGATTTGCAAAATTAATTTTACAGCTGTTAATAGTCTTTGAATGTAAGACATTTCCTCATACACTGAGATTTGCAACTGCTAAACATACTGATGAGAAAAAAATTCCTTGTCCTCAGAAAGTTTAACCCTGTATGTTAATATATGTCACTGCTCTTTCAAATCTTTTTTTTCATGCTCTTCACTCATTTCAAAGAAGAAATAATGAAGAAGAGAGGAGAATATAATTATTTGGTATTACAGCAGTTAAAAATGTTCAGTGAGGTAAGGCACTAACTGCCACTTTGACAGCAAGACAATTGTTCCTGCACTGAGCATATTGCATAAATTATAACCTTTTTGAGATTATGATTTTAGGATGCAATTCCACCACTGCTGAGGTCCAAAGAAGTTTTGCCATGGACTTAAAAGACACAAGACTTAACCCTTGTGTCCTGGTTTGAGCCAGGACAGAATCAATTTTTTTTTGTAATTTTACTTTTCAGTCAAGTCTCTTCTAAGTAACTGCACTTGCTGAAATTAACAGCATGTTCTTCATTCAGTGTCTGCCTCCAGGACTGATAACGCTCGGTGTTTATAGTTATCAGTGGAGAATGGTATGCAGAGCCAAGGTCACGCTTGGTTCTGCTAAACTTCTTGTGTGCCAGAAGTGAAAGGGAGGAAAAGGGGTCACACCTGTGACCCTCTGTGAGGAGGAATGGACCGGACAGGTGACTCAGAATTGACCAAAAGAAGCATTCCATCCCATACACGTCATACTCAGTATAAATCTGAGGGATAATGAGGGTCAAGTTCTCTTCATCCACGGCCGGTATCCTGGGAGGACTCCTTCTGTTCATTTGCTTCCGATCCTGATCCATGTGTTCCTGAATTCGTAGGTTCATGCATCCAGCTCCTGTCTGCCGCTGACTCCAGGAGCTCAGTCTGGGACTCTCTCAGGGCTGCTCTGCAGCCTCTGGGGTGACGTGAGCCTTACCAGGGGTGTGTGTGTGTGTGTGTGTGTCCATGATAGTGGTTTTGTATATATTTGTATATATTTGATTATTTATTTTCATCATTACTGTTTCACTGAAGCTGTGTAGTTTAGTGTCCAACCCATAAGTCTCTCTCCCCTATTTTCTTTCCTTTCCCTTTCTGGGAAGGGAAAGGGGTAATAGAGAGCATCTGTCATTCGTTTAATTGCTGGCCCAGCATTAAACCTTGATACCCTTGGTATAGAACCATTCAGGTAGAAAAAAATATACCCAACCTTTAAAGGACCTAAGATAACTAAGATTTGGGGAGCCCTATTTATTCCTGCTGGGAAGCCCCTGAATCTCAATTCATGCAGTGCCCTTTCCTAAGATGATTTCATCTCCATCTCCTCGCTCCACAGGGGGAACAGCCAGGACTCACCAGCTTTCAAGGAGACTGTGTATTCTGGCTGATGCAAACAGCTTAGGTATTGCATTAAGGAAATAACTATTGCAAAGAATTAACTCTGTGGCTGCCTTCAATTTTCCTCTCTATAAACTCTGATGAGCAATGGGCTGTAAGCCCAGACCCCACGTTAAGCAGCATGGAACAAGTTATAGACCATATGGAGAGAAATAAACTGCCACTTCATACACAGGATATCTATAATGTTTTTTTGCTGAAGTCAGCTAATTGCACATCCGCAAATCAGCACATTTACAACAAATGGAGCGTTGTGATATCATGGGGAAATTCATTTAATATGATCAAAGTTTGCCAGAAAAAGTTCCCCTGAAAGTATGAAAGTACTTAGAGAGTCCTGAGTGCCTGGGACATTTTACAGTCCTTATTAAACAAACATTTCCATGTTGTTTCATGGCAGCCAGTGATGCAAAGGACCATATCTTCTAAGACTCCAGGTCAGAAATCTCTCTGCAGCCACCACCACGGGCACCTCCCTGCTGCAGGCTGAAGCCACCTCCTTGTTTACAGTTAGAACCAGTCACATCACCCACACCTGCTCCAGCAGCAGGTGAAGATCACCTACTGCTCCCATTGGTAGCCTCAGATAAGTCTTATCATCTCCTGTTTTTTCCAGAGGCTGAGAATTAAAGAGTATAGACTGTTACAAACCCTCTTCTGTACTGTAGATTTCAAGAGGTGTACTCAGCTTTTCCACTTAACTTTTTTATGTTAAAGCAAATCAATGACCTTGATCTAAAGAGCCATTAGCAATGGTCTGAGTGTCAATATAAACTTACCTGGGGTATCAGCTGAAAAACATTCTCATGATTATGTCACCAGACATATGCTATTCCCCAACATTGATCCACAGCAGATGTGTTTTCACTTTTAGCTCGCACTTCTCCTTAGACTTCAGTAGATAAGCATGAGTGGCTTCAGCAGCTGTAGGTAGTGGTCATTTGAACAGCACACATTATTTTTTTGTAGCTCTTAATTTGTGAGGACGTCATATAAACTTCTTGTGTTTGGATTTGATAGAATACCAACTTTACCATAGTGTCAAAGAGGGATTAGGAGCTTCTCGCTCAAAACTTGCACTTGCTCATTTCTAGTACCCTCCACTGAGTAATGTAATTCAAACATCATGTTCTACTGAGCAGATAAGATACTGGCATCATGAGACACCTCTATAGCATGTTGTGGGCACCATAACCCAGTCAAAGTGTTTTTATCATAAGCCTTTTAGAGGCACATGAATGGGTGAGGTACAGGCTAGCAGATGTAAAGATAAGGAGAGGTTTTCTGACGTAAGGGATGCTGGAGTGAAGACATGTAAAAATAGCTTAAGAGATTGGCACAGAAGCTGACAAAAAATGATCAAAAATCACATTTAACTGTATTTTTATTACTTGCAGTTCTCTAACAGGCTGCCCAGAGAGGTTGTGGAGTCTCCTTCCCTGGAGACATTCAAAACCCGCCTGGATGCGTTCCTGTGTGATGTACTGTAGGTGAACCTGCTCCGGCAGGGGGGTTGGACTAGATGATCCTTCNATATTACTTGCAGTTCTCTATAAGCATGTGCCTGCCTGATGTTCAGGTTGCCAGACTGAGAACATTTGATATTCACTGGGAAAGCACTTTTCAAGACAGAAACACAGTGACCAAAGCAGAATAGTAAAGTGAAGGCTGTGCTGCACAGGACTGCTGGAAAAGCTGGTGATCTCTACTGCTTAGGGAAGAAAGATTTGCTAGGATGGCATTTGTTGAGGTTATAGAAGGACAGAGATGAAGTTTGCATCAAGATGAAGAATGCCTGGTCTTGTTTCTACTCTTATTTCTGATATTTGTACAGGCTGGAAATAATAGTTGGCTTACAGACACAGGGAAACTTCAGCTCGCAGAAGGATCCCGAAGGTGGAATGAGTATGGTCAGCAGTTTGTCATGTCAGCTCACCACATCTTTCTTTCACTACCATGTAACACACCGTGGGTGGACACACCGGGAAGCTCTCCTGTAATAACAGGAAAGCTTCCGTATTCCTTCCACTTTTTTCATGTCTTACAGTAGATAATTACAATAATCCCTTATAACATTTAACAAGATGCTGAGCTAGTTCTGCATGACTCAATACTTGCTCTATCTTTGCCGAAGCTGGTGGAAAAACTCCTATTAGCAATTTCAGCTGCAGAAGAAACTTATCTTTTATATCATCTGTGTCATCACTCAGGCAGTAAAACAAGGTAAATGACACTGGGCTATTGGAGCCTCATCTCAAATCCAATGTCTGCACTGATGATGATGGGCAATGAATGTGGCCTTGATGTTTCCAGATATGCTTCAGCTAGGAAGAATAACAAATTGCACCCAGCACAAACAACAGTCTGTACAACTGAGTAATAGTATGTATTTAGTCTAAGTATCTTCATTCTGATAAAAAGTGAACGTTGCAGGCCTGGTCATTTTTACCTTTGCGTCACGGAAAAGGTACAGCCCTCTTCAAGATGGGCATAAAACAGCACCAAAAATCAGTACTCAGAAATCTTCATATTGACATGCTGTAAACAGTGAGGGGTTTTTTCCCCTAAATTTCACAAGAACAATTTTCAGATTATTTTAGTAAAAATAAACACAAGGAGAGCTAGTGAGTGGAGATGTGCAGTAAACAAATCCTTTGTCCAGAACTGCTGACAATACTTAACAAAATTAAAATTATTCAGGCAGCCCCTTCCTTTTCTCCCTTCCTTCCTTCCATTATATCTTGGCAAAGATTTGTCCCCATTGCCTGGCAGATAAAAATATTTGATGAGTGCCAAAACTGAAACAGGATCTCTGAGCACATTTGAGCACCAGACTTGTTTGCATGCAATGTTTGGGATTTTGCAAGATGACTATGTATTTTTCTACATCAAAGCTGCATGGTTTTTGCAGCACACAAGACACCAAAAAGGAAAGGAAAGACTATTTTGAGTAGTGGCAGAAGCATTCCTGCTTTCCCATGATTTGTACCCGTTTCCCCCTAGTGACCTTCTGTACCTATTCTAAAATAATGTTCTTGACCCTGTTACGTACCGTGACATTCCCATGATGTGAAGACACCACAGAGCGCTACTTCTCAGGAGTTATGTGTCTACTAAACAACCAGCTACACAACATGTGCATGTTGGCAGCGAGCACCTGGTCAAACAGACCATTTGCTGCCTTTACCTCTGTAAGGGCTCTGGTTTGAATCCACTTGCTCCATCCACTTGCTAAGCCTCAGAAACCAGTGACTTCTATTCCTCTGTCAAACTGGGCTGACACTTCTGAGTTTGTTGGTCAGCTACTGGGAAGGTAGCAGAAAGAAGCAAAAGGATGGGGCAGACACAAAGGTGAAGCAATTGCACAAGCCTTATTTTCTTAGTGAAGTAAACTAAAGAGAGGTTGGTAATGAGGGCAACCCAAAGAATTGCAGCTTACCTCCACCAGCGCCCCCACCAGCTCCATCTACAGCCAACAACCACCAAAGCCTGCGCAATGGCATGCACAGTCCCTGTTAAAGTCAGCTTCAGGCTATTGCCAAATACAGTATTATTTCTCCACTGGTGTTTATATGTAATAGTATCCAGGACTAAACTTCTACTAAAAGCACTTCAGGCAATGTATTTAGGCATTTTGACCATGTGTAGCCTACTGCTGATTTCACTAAATCTTATGAAAGCAATCCCCTGAAATAACAAAACCTGAAGGTGCAAAAGGCTGGAAAGTGATCATAAAGGATGCATTGGGACCAGCATGAAGAGTGATCATCATCAGTCTCACAGGCCATGTCACAGGTTTGGGAGTTGCCATGGAATTACATGTGTCCATAACAAGGAGAAGATGTTCCTATGGTTTGTGGCAATTTTCACATATCAGAGTTGACAAAGATTCTTCCACAGTTCTTATGGATGAGCTAGAAAGTCACTGGAACAATGGCCTCCAAACTTTTTTGACTGCACACCCCTATCAGTAAAAAACTTTATGCACACCAATATATTTATAAATTATATACATGTATTACTTAAGTTCTAAAATCTTCTTTAGTGGACTGTCTCATGCACACCTCACTTTGGAGACCACTGCACAAGAAGATGACAAACAATACAGACCCTTGTCTGAGGCCCAAAAATAAGCAGGTCTAATAAAATGTCAAGATTTTGTGAAGCAGTATCCTTTATTTCTACTGAGCCACAGTGTCCAAGCAGGGTGAAATCTATCATGGCTGGAAAATTGCTGAGAAAAATAAATAAATAAATAAATCTAAAGAAAAGCAATTTTTTGTAAAATTTCCAAAACTTTATACTAGAAATTTAAAGTCCTTCTGCCAATCTGGAAAGTAATAACAATTTAAGGGGGGGGGGGGGGGGGCATGGAATGAGATTTTTCTCAAGTTAATGTTGATTAAGAAGAATAAAGAACAAAACGACCTTTGAATTGCCATCAGAAATGGAAGACTCAATTCTGTGGTGCTGAGCTGTAAAAAAAGACCGTATCAATTCCTTTGACTTCAAATCTACACTTGGTAAGTAGCAGCAGCTTGTAAGGGTGAAAGTTCATTATAGTTCCTATATTCCCGGTCTTGTCTTCTCCTTCATATTGGGAATTACAGACTTTTTCCAGAAGTATAACTTTATAGTTCTCGGGCTTTTTTTTACTGCCTAAAACACGTAATGCTTTTGTTAGCACTTCAGACAGACCTGTCAAAAGACAACCCTCCCATCTGAAGCTTAACATAAAAGTTTAGCCCTTGAGCCATTATACAGACTGAGAGTGTTCAACAGCCTATATGTCAAGACATGCTTTTCATAATAGCACACTGGTTTTATTATAACAGTCCTGAAATATTTAGAACTGTTCTTTTGCATAACTGATACAGTGTTTTGAAAAAAAAATTAAAAACAGAACTGAAAATCACTCACAAGTCAACAAACCACAGAAAGGAGAGATGGATGCAGAGAATGGGGGAAATTTCAGAAGTACCTCATCATTCCTTTCCTGCTAGTACCTTTCCAAACCTGACTGCTTTCTAAAGCTCTACCATCTCCCCAAGATAACAAATTCAGGAGGGCTGAGATGAGGTGGTGGAGGGTCTCTAAGAAGAATTAACATACCACCTGCAGCACATCTTCCACTTGGCCAGTGCTAGGGCAGCCCAGCCACTACAGTAATGCTAATAGCTACAGACAGGTGGGATCAAAAGGCAAATTCCTCTTTCAGGTGCAGCAACGATTATTTCCCACCCCCAACAAGAATATGAAAATCAGCATCCAAAGCTGTATTATGATTAAATTGTTAATTAAAAAAAAAATCCAAAAGACTTTTGAAAGATTTAATAAATTATCATAACCTCCAGCCTCTTCCCCTACATCCATGTTGGCTTCTCTCTACATCCTGAAGAGCTTACCAAAATCAAAATCAGCGCAGAAACCTTCAGTCAGTTCACAGAAGGATCTCACAGTGAACTTTATAATTGGTGTGTTATCAACTGAGCAACGTTACAGCATTATTTGGTGTGCTAAAACCAACTCCCCAGACTGCAAACAGAATACAAATCAGGCAAAGCTCTGAATTGTCTCTTGGGTTACATATTCGGTTTAGGCAGTTACAGCTTAATGGATAAAACACTGACCTCCGTGACCCCTGTTCAAATCCCACTTGTGCTCCCGTGACGGGCACTGGAGCTGGGTTAGGGAGCATTAGTTTCAAAGAACCGTTTTCCTAAGTACTGTCTGCATTTTTTGCCATGAGCTTTTTCTCTTCAATATTTCTGTCTTCCTTGCTTGTCTCATCTCCTTCTGCTTAGACTGGCTGGCTTCTAACACACAGACAATGGTCCTTATTTACTTAATAATACAACCACAGCTGGAAATCAGACCATGGATTTGGGGAACGCTCCTCTGAAATACGTGATGTGTGAAAAAAAACAAAACTATGGCTCACACTGAAGGTTATGGTAGCCTGCACAGCGAATGACTTTCAGTTTCCAGCTTGGTGTTAAGTCAGCTAGTAGACTCTATAATTTGTCTGGTTTTCCATCTCTCCCCCATATCTTTTCTGGATGGGGGCATTTTGCTCTTCAGGACTCCTCCTGCCTGCTCCAAAACAAGAGAAAAGGGAAAACAGAATAAAGCAACAGCTATTAATCAGTGTGCAACATGCCTCTTTGCTCTCAGTCTCTCACTTCCACTGCCACTTAAGAGTTAGGTTCACACCATTTGAAAAATAAGAATAAGAATAAAACCTGCAGTTACATGAGATTTTCCACGTCTTAGTTTCGATCCAGGCTCCTCTCGGTCCATGACATGCCTGAGGCAGGTACGGCCAGCCCTTGTCCCACACTGCCATGCTCACTGCTGCCAAGCTCACTGCCTAGCTTGGATTTTGGAGTCTCAAGGCACTGCAGTATTTAAGAGGAACCCCTCAGCAAACAGGCAGAATACCACCCTCTCTGCAGCACGTACATCCACACCCAGCAAACTGGCTGTGGCACCTCAGGGATCTACCACTCCCTGATACAAAAGTACCACGCTTGCTTTGCTAGCTGGTGCTGGGTGAACTAAAAAACCCCTGGATGAGCATAAGGCTGAGAAAAGAGAGGGTTTTGTGCAACTTCCATCTTACTGGTGCTACCAGTATCCCTTCAAGACAGGTTTTGGGCATCAATCTCTTCAAACCTAGCATCACCCCAGGGTGATGTCAGTCACATGTCAAAAATGGGACTCACGCTTCATATGCATATGTGTTCATCTCAGACCACAGGCACTACATGAGATGTGACCCAGCGGACGGAGCCCCTTTGCACTGAGCAGCAGGAGTCCCAGGCAGAGCTGAGCGCAGAGCCTCGCACAGGCAGGAGCCGCTGTAGTCCCAGCTTCACCACAGCAACACTTGCATCGCCAGAGTGGGGAGGCAGAGCATGGTGTTACCAGAAGGAATTAGCAGTGATCTCTTGATTGAATTAATTGCATAAACCAATAAAATGAAAGATTAGGATGATGGAAACCCCTGGAGGTCTCTGGGAAGTGAGTGTACTCTGCTAGGATGGGAGCTTTCTGAAACCAAGGTATGAGGGCAAGGTCCTTCTGCATGGGCCATGACAACAAAGAGCTGGGAAGCAGAGGGCTGGCTGAATGGTAGAAGATAATGAGAGGGGTTTTGTGGATTTACAATTTTCTACATTTTTTCATCTGTACACTTTATAAACATGTGCAATTATATCATCCACTTCAGATGTTACAATCACTTACATTAGTGTTACCATCACTTACATTTTGACACAACGCAGCTTGAGATAAGGTTAGATTCCAGGTACCAGAATAATATTATGGCTTTCCTCAAACAAAATTGTATCTCCTTTTATAACTGTGATGCTCTAATGAGCACCCGGCTCATTATAATAAAGGGTAACACAGTGTGCAATGAAGTGTGCCTTCAGAGACACTGCACAGAGCCATGTGAAAGCCATCCCTGCAGGGCAAGGGGGAGAAAGAAATGTCTCCTGCTCGGGGGGGTTGGTTACCAGCAAATAACCAGGGTGCAGCTGGTGTGGGTAACACGGAATCCTCAGTCCAAGCTGCAGAGACTCATCTTTCCAAAACAGCAGAGCTCCCCAGCTCATTCCTACGGGTACTGGCCAACCTGGTAGCCATCCATGACCCTCTCTGTGTTTCCTTCGTTCAGGGGTGCAGAGAGCATCACTTTACTAAGAGCCGAAACAGCCCACAGGCCATACTTGTACCAAGCCAGTACGAGCCAAACTATTTATGCAAGCTAAGAAACTGATTATAATTATGCATGATTTCCATGAAAGACTTATTTTACGCACAACAGCCAAAATTTTACCTTTTTCATTTACAGTGTTTTGGTGCACATATAAGGACATTCTCATTACCAAAGGAAAAAAAAAAAGAAAAGGAAATGGTATCCCTTAGTCCTTCAACTTGTATTCAATAAAAAGTGAAAAACGTAATTGAATGACATCAATTGATAGGTCTGCCCTGCAGCAATGAAAACAAATTAAGACCAATTCAGTTATTTCCGTTCCATTTGTTTTTTAGTGGTAAGACTGAGACTTCTAAGGGTACGTTAGGTACCAGTGAAATACAAGGGAGACTTGGCACCTGGTAGTCTCTGTCTGAGCTTCTTTATAGGAGAAGTGTTTGTGTTGGAAGTGTGTTGGATGGTTTAATTCCAGCCTACAGAAAAGCAGCCTCCAGGTCATAGATCTGCTGCAGATAATTTGGCAGAAGCAGCACTGTCTCTTCAGAGAAGGGCAACATAAATCTGCAAATACAGCTTCTGTGCGGGGGAATAAACAGCTTTAATTTTCTGTAGAATGACAATCACTGAGCAAATGTAAAAAAAACAACCAACCAACAAACCAAACCCAAAAAGCCATGGTAGTAAAACACAGCTCCTCCAACAAAGGGCAAACCTCCCTTCTGCAGGAGCTGCAGCTCCCCCAGGGCAGCATGCCAGGACGGTGCTGGGGGGGCACAGCAGAAAGGCAGAAGAGACCTTTTTCGTTGCAACACTGCAAGCAATTTCAGCCATTTCAGGTTCTCACCTACCAATTCAATCTGCGATGAGCTTTTCGCCCACTAGTAAAAGCATGTTTCAGCATCTTGCAGGGATGTCCAAGAGGTGCTTTACTTTCTCAGATAACCCTCAGAGAGGCAAAGCACTTAAGCACTTCTGGCAGGTAGCGTGGGAAGGCAGCAGGCAGAGCCCTCCACATCATCCTCATGTTGAGGAAGCAGCACACCCCAACCCATGCCACAGGGACCAACTGCAGGCAACTCCTAGGAGAAGGCAGCCCCAGTCAAGCAAGATGTGCTCACCAGTGCCACAAGGCTTTGGGCACACCATGTGGCCCAGGGCAGGTTAGAAGAGGGATGATGGATTACTGTCCTTCGTGGTCTCCATGTGCTTTAGGTTTGCTTGAATGTGCAGGTGAATGAGCATATAATCTGTAAGGGGTCACCTGCACCCACCCTGATCTGTGGGGGCGTCTACGTCATTGAAGGGATGGGGAAATGGGCTGGGGGAAAAGATGTGCCAAATGCTAACAAGAGCATAAAACAGAGAAACCAGACCAAAACCGTCCATTGTCCATCTGTTCTAAGCACTGTTCTTCAGCATGTTTTATTTTAAGGAGGAAAGATGGTTGTGACCTCCTGTCTTCTGCTGGCACTCTCCTTCCAGAGAAACAACTAGCCTGATTAAAGTGTATACAGTAGCTCATGCCTGTGTTAGCTCATTTGACTATTGCTTACTCTAAGGGAAAATCCTGCAGTTCTGAAATCTGATAATTTCCACTGGAGACTTACCAACTATTTAGCTACCGAAACACAAGATCACAGAAATAACAAATATTACTTTAAAAAAAATAATATATATATAAAAAAAGATATTAAAATATATTTTAAATATTTTTAAAAAATATTTTAAAATAAAAAATGCTAAACACCATGTTTAGTTTAAAATAATTTTCAATATATTTCCATAATGCTACAGGCAATTTCAGTTAGCGAGATGTGTACTGCATTGACAGAGAAGCAATCAAAGACATTGTCAGCAAAACAAATGGGACAAACTGTAAATAGCAATCACATCTTTCAGATATTCAAGATGGGCAGCACTGGTTTCTTGGTCTTGAATGGAAGAATTATGATTATGGAAATGATGCTGAATTCTACTTAAAAACAAACCCGAAAAGGCAAAACCTAACTGGTGCCTTCAGTAGAGTGCCCAAATGAGGACAGTCATGGCAATTTTGCTTCACTTCAGTGAACAGAAAACAGTTTTAAGGGATAGCACTGTATTCCTCTACCTTCATAAGCTTCTACAGCTCATCTACTATTATTATTTAACCTGCCTCTGGGAACGTGTATTTCTTGTGTTTGAACAAAACAAAATCACTGTGCCCCCCTCATGCAGGTCAGGTCTGCAGCGAGCGGGGAGTGCTGGGGAAGGTTTGCTTTGCAGCTCAGGCTGAGCAGGTGGAGAGAGAGAATCTCTTCTATGTAATTCCCTTTCTGCAGGAAGGAAAAATGCCCCACTCTGAAAAACAGCATTTGTAGGTTGTCACAGGATAAAACAAGCCTTAAAAAAAATAAATCAAGCTTAACAAAGGGGCTTCTTCTTAACATGGCTAATGGCTCAGGTTCCTCTACAGACAAAGACGCTGTTTGACCTACTGCTCTAATTAGAGGAGCAGTGATGTTGACATTTGTGTTGTATAAAGCAGACATGTTAATAGCCAGAGGGAAAGCTGTCAGTGCCTCTAAAGATCACAGCATTCGTGGTGATGCACGATGCAGCCTTTAAATATTCAAATAATCAATCCAATGCTTAACTTCTTTTACTGACAACAAGAAACAAACCCCAAACCAGCAATACAACCCCAACTTCAGTCAGTGTTAATGCTGAAAGATTAACAGGCAATGCATGAATCAGTTTTATTCTGCCAAGTATAGTTTCTCCTTCCAGATTGTATGTAATCCAGTTTTGCCATGAAGAAACACAAGCAATTTATACTCTCTGGGTTTTTCACTTACTATTAAAGTAGTAACAACCACCAGAGCCTGTGGTTCATACATTTGCACGTGTCAAGTTCACCTAAGCCTGAAAACAGATACCTCTGCTCATTTACAAATACATGAAGTGAGTTTTAATTTAACTCTGATCTATTACATCATATTCCCTTGACGTGAGCTGCACCATTGCTACAGACAGGCACTTCATGCTTCACAAATCAAAACCCCTGCAGTAAATCCTCTCTGTGCAGCTCCCAAGTACCCTAGAACAACGGAGAGCCCTTAACACTGCAGCTCAATTAGCTCCAAGCCCCCTTCAGATTTTTCCCCCAACATATAATGTTCTCAAGCCCACTTGCACCCAAGACGAAGCTGAACATGAAGTACAACAGACTGACAGGAGGTTTCATACTGTAGTCCAAGACCGAAGCTCTCCATTCCCAACTCCTGTATTCCATGGAAATAAGTCTCCCACAGGTGCAGACATGAAGAGAGGCTCAGCATCACTCATCACATCCCACAACAGACTGCTGACCCAACACAGCCCATCCTGAAGACTTTTAGAGCCTGTTTTGTAATTCATTTCTGTAAGTGGATAATTGACTCATTAAACTGAATTAGGGTAATATGATAATGCACAAACCAAAATTGTAACTCTTATTTATCTCACTGTTCAGTCCAGCCTTCAAAATCACTGCAATGTGATTCCTACCGTCAATGACTTCTGAAGGAAACAATTTAACCTGGTCAGCACCATGCTGTCCAATTTTTTTTAAAAAATTAAGATCTTTATAATGGTATCTGTTTTGCTTGTATGTAGGTTACACCAAATGCTCCCATTCCTTTACTAATGCCTTTACTTTTTTCCCCAGCTTTTAAAGACTGTTCCACTTCCCTGTGCGTGGCATCCCATGTGGCCAGCATTGCTCCAAGAAGAATTCTGTAAGGGAAGGCAGCTCATCTGCCATCCACATACAGCTCCAAACACAGCACACCGATGTATATATGAATGGTAACAAGGTAATCTTAAAACACATTATGGTGAAGGGATCTGTGAGCCCGCAAACATGCTTGTAGGATAGATTACAAGGAAACACCCCCTCTGCAAAGTTTGGGTTGCTTCAGTACAGTAAAATCTGTACCTTGTTTGTTGATAATTAAGAAAAATCAAGCCTGAAATGACACTCATGTATGAAGAAAAGAACTAGGGCCACAGTACACTATACATCACAGCAGGGGAGGGAAAGTCAAGTTCATGTTATTCACTCTTCGCTGCAGATATGCCCTATTGATCTCCACCATAATTGTAGCCACAGAAAGCCACTTCCACTGCCAGGATGGTGCTTTGCTGTTTACAATACCTTGGGGAAAAAAGACGGAGGAATGGAGAGGAAGGAAGGATATTCTTCTACCTCAAATATGTTTTGTATTGACAGAAATCCATTGATCTTGTAGTAAGTTTTTTTTCTCATTTGCAAGGACATACCCTTCCATTCCCTTCCATTCCCTTCTCCAAAAATTAGACTGTTTGAGCATAAACTGGGGCACAACAGGCTGATGCAACAAACACCAGAGAAAAGGGCAGACTTACACACAGCAGCAACAAGACATGAGGCCACAGCAGATGGTTTAGTTAGTACTGACTGGGCAAGAGAAGGGAGCCAAGGCAGGTGATGTGGCAGGTGCATCAGCATCAAAGGGGAGATGCTGCCCCATATAAGAAGTGATCCAAGAAGGATGAGTTGAGAAATGCAAAGCTCCCACTTTGCATTGAACATTGCACTAGAGAAACAAAGGATGGTGTGAACACCTTCCCTGAGCATTTCCAGAGAGCAGCCTCTGAAAGGACAGCATCAGCCCATGTAATGCCATCATGCATAGTTCAGTTAGGACATTAAGTGTTATGGTGGTGTTCAAAGTCCAAGACCCACCTCCCACACATCATCAATCAGATTTGTCACAACTTGGGGATGCCTCTTCCTTTCTACTACACCCTCTTTTTTTCAGGAGGAGAGCAGCTTTGCCGCAGCAGGCTCAGACCTAGCAGAGGAATAAGCTATATTCATCCTAGAACATGTGCAACTCCTGATGGATCTAGAACACACCATGGTAAAAAGAAATAAACGCTATTTTCCAGTATTGCTGTTAGCACTTGCACAAGCCATGTGTTATAAAACAGCATCTGATGTGACTGTGCTTTACATAGTTCCTGCAGGGACAAACCACCAACTGGAAAAAACAGGAAGGAATCAGGCCTGTTATTAATAGGAGGCCCAAAAGACTGGTATCTCACTGAGAAAATGTTGCAAATCTACTCTGTCTCCTCTTTCTCTGTTCAGCATGTGACTGCTGCATGCTTTCCAGTCATTACTATAAAGCAACTTACTTCTCCAGACAATAGGAGGGAGCAGTAGGTTCCTCCGGAGCCAGTACTGCTCCTGCTTTCAAGTTTGGCTAAACACAATCGATGCAGGCTAAGGCAGCTGCAGGCTGAGCCACAGAGCCTGCTGTGAGGTACTGTTAACAAGCACATTTGGTTTTATTAAGCCTTTCTTTTTCCTCCAAGTGTTATAGTCATGGTTTCTGGAGTAATCAGAGGCACGTGATAGAAACATCCTGGGAATGAGTGCTTGAAAAGCCCTTACAAGGTTCACCTCAAAGCTGCTGAGTGCAGGGATTTACTGGCTGCCCCAGGGATGCACCTGCAGCCTACGGGGTCCAATGCCTCGTGGATTACAGTCTCAACTCCACAGTCCCCAGTCACCTCGTCCAGGGTGTCCCCTTCCCTGCCAGGTTCCCCACCCCTCCTCTCTACCCTGGCAATATGACTTCCCTGACAAAAATCAACATCAAAATTCAGATAAGTATATCAGGGCAGCAACTCCTACTGTGCATGCTTTCACACCAGAGCAGTGATGAAGTAGGGACCGCATATGAAGGGAGAACCTGCAGCTGAGTGGGAAGAAGGTGGGAGGAATTCAGACGAAGAAAAAACTTTCAAGGTTTCAGATCCAAATTTTTGTCCAGAGCAGCTGGACCAGACTACAGCTTCCCCCTAACACCAGCACAGTTCTTAGGATTTCCACTGGGAAATCTGTGAGCAATCTGAACTGCCAGTGTTCATAGGGGGACTGTCCCCCTGGTAATGGAGAAGGCTGTGTAAAGGATGCTACAAGAAAGCACACCAGGAAGCCAGTGTCACAGCAGAATTACACACTCACAACCCACTATCAGGGTTCAGGCTCGGGCTGAGCAGAGCCACCGGGAAACGGGGCTGAGGAGAAGGGACTGGAGCTGCTGGATGGGGTGCAGGGTGGGACCAACATGCATGTCAAGTTTTTAAGTGGACTCCGAAGTTGTGCAATGAGTTTTGCATGTGGTGAGCCTGCCATGCCATGAAAGGATGTTGCCTCACAGCTCCTGAAGCTGTGAGCCTACTGGCCTGCAAATGGTTCTGCTTCTCCCATTGTCCTCCTGGAATTCTAGGCTTGGCTCACACTACGTTTAATTAAGGTCTTTTTTTTTTTTTTTCCCAAAACTCCAATACTGAATAACAACACTTCTGAGTAGCCAGCAAAAGAGATGACAGTGGTATTGGACTGAAAGCTACAAGGCATCCATAAAGTCTCAAATGGTACCAACCTGGGTACCAGTCTAATGTGGTAGAGAAAAACAGGTAATTGCAGGCTCATATATTACAGAGCCGAAGCAAATTAACTGCCAACAATGTCTTTATAACACTGATGCTGGGTGTGGAGGGATGGTTGCCAAATGGAAAACTGCTCAGCCTTGTGAACCAACTGATGTTCCTATAACCAGGAATCACGTTGTAGATGCTCACTGCAGATGGAGATTGATGGCTGTAATCTCCACAAGGAGGATGCTGGCTGCACTAAGGCACCCCCTGCTACCCATCCATGTGGCATGACCATCAATCTGATGTGTGTCAGTAGCACAATTCAAGGTTGCAGACCATTGCTGGAGAAAGAAAATAAAAATCTACAGTGTGCAATTGCTGAGGGAAGCAGAGAAAGAGGATGGCAATTTTTGTCAGTTCACTGGATGAAGATACGACCCTTGAGCAGTTCTGAAGTTAACACATGGGTATTAGTGAGACACACAGTTCTGTCGCTCTAGCTACACGGGGTGGTTCTCTGCCTGCCTGGTCACAGCATCAGTGCAGCTGTTTTTTACAATGCTGGGCCATATAAAGGGAGAAGAATGACAGTGGGAATGGCCTTTAGTGTAGCATCAAAGGTATATTTTGAAAAGTTGCATTTTGAGTGAAAAAGTGTTTAGCTCAGTGCAAAATCGCTTCTGTGAGATACTGACATTATGAAGAGTGATGGCTGGAGCTATGCAGGGTGCTTGCACAAGCAAGTGGAGCACATCCACGTGCCTCGTGGCTGGCATTGCCGGTTAAGGGGATTTGGGGCCGCCTTTGTCTCTTTGACTTTCTGGAAAAGACAGAATCAGGGCAACTAACTTTTCACCATGTGCCACGTTTGCTGCCAGCAGATTTTCTAGCATGTGCACAGCCTCAGCAGCAGCCAGATTTTGCTTCTTCCCTGCCCCCCTATATTTTCATGGATAAATAACCTAGCGATAACCTAGCGTACATCAGGATAAATTTATCTTGGGTGTAACCTCAGGAACGTCATTGTAGTAAGAACAGAAATTATGTGGGCCATAGTACAAATGAAACTGTGTCACTAGGGAAAAAATATTCAGATGCATTTCTCTCACAATTATCAGACAGTAACTTTTTCAGAGGAAAGTTATGTTGAGAAAATTTTACTAAATGCAAGTTTAAGCAAAAATAGAATATTGATTTTAGAGAATAATTGTAATGATAAAATGTTCTTCTGATACATAGTTCACAAAGATAACCCCAGGCCAGAATAGGTGGAGACTCACACACTGATTTCATTGAAGGAGACAGAGTAAGCATTAGTTTGAAAGCTGGCCTTACCATATTCCTTCTTCGAGTCAGTAGCAGAATGGCATAATAGGAAAGCATTTTTAAAAATATCCACTGTGGCTGATACAGCTGACAATATGTTCTGAAACAGCTCTGATGAAACATGCTTATAGAAAACCTCACCCCCAGCAGTAGACAGCTACATATGGCAGAAAGAGAAGGGAAAAGTGAAATAACAGTAGTAACAGGAGACAACTACTATCTCTAAATTTTCACCATTCGCATGCTGTACTTCCTAATAAGGCAACTCCACAAATAGAAAAGCCTTTTTAAGACTTCTGAGGATTAAATCCCAGTCAAACCTGACAAAGAAAAGCTTATTCAGAAACTCTGATTTATTTCTTGGGGATTAATAACACTTGAAAGCAGAACAAACCATCACACTACAATAAACAACCATAAGGAGAAATCAGCACGTAATGGTGATTTATTTCTCTTACAGAAAACAGAAAAATTGAACTATTTTGGATGAATCAAATAAAACCCAACGGTTTTTTTTTGCTATAACAAACCTTTTATTTCAAATTAAACTAGAAACAAAGTGTTGCTTTCCGATTTGGGATACTTTAAAATCTTTCTAATAAAAGCAAAGGCGAGTTTCATAAGAGTGTGATTTCACAACCACTGTGGAAGCTGCTGTCGGTCTGTGCCACAGATATCTGTCCTGGCCACCTCTCTTCCCTAGAAGCAAGAAATTCTTGCAGAGATGCAGTGAGCTGGGGTGGGTGCTGCAGCCTGGCCACCACCTCCCTCCCCCCTGCCCAGGCTCCTTCTGAGCCCACGTTCATCTCCATGTGGGCCCGCAGGTGGTTCTTTCAAAGCAATAAGTACACGGGTTGATTTGTATCACTGAAATTAATTATTATTTAAATCACTAAAATTAATTAAAACAGGGTTTCCTGCACTATCTCCATTTTGGTTCGCATCTGTGCTGTTTTAAATTACTTTCCCAAAGCAAACTCTTACTGGTTAGAAGAAAGTTGGTGCTTTCTTAGGCGATCAAGGAGAATACATTATTCAGTATCTAAACACAATAAGCAATTACACAGATTAAGCATACCTTTATTCAGAATTTTAGTTTTTACATTAACTTAGGCAAAAGGGAATGATGTAAATTTTGCATTTCATAGATTATTTTTTTTTTCTGGGTTTGATTTGCCATGCTGTGTAGTGATAGAAATTTGAATTTTAATTCACAGCATACAAAACTAGGCTTACATAACTCCCTCAGTGTTATCTAAAAATTAACTTTAAAAATATTAAAAAAATAGAGATTAAAGGTCATCTGCTGTCACACTGAACTGGCAGACTCTAAGCTTGGTCTCCTCCACGGCTTTAGAGCCAGTAGATCTCCTTGATTACATTTTTATTAATAATTAGAACACTAAGAGAAAACCAACAAACTTTATGCTTATTCTATTCAGTTTCCAAATTTTGGATTCACATTATTCAACCGACACAGGTGAAGTAACAGGAAAGAGTGCAGCCCTCTACGTACTTCTGCAGGAAGAGGCAACAGTGGCTTAACACTTAAACACAAACTATTTTCAGACTTCCCCCTTTTCTGTGCATAGACATTCTCTGTAATTTCAATACCTAGAGTGCAGCACTGACTGAAGTATTCTTAAATGAAGGTAGATTTTAACAATGCTTTTTTAACAATATAAAACAAGAAAACAAAATCCTTCATCCAGCCAAGCAATGAGATGTGGCACACACTGACAAAAGCTCTCAGACTAAAAAATATAAAATACAGTTTATATATTACCCTTTATATATTTGTGGCTTACCAAAGGTAGAACCCAGCCCCTAAATCCTTCTACTAGACTGCCTTCTTGTAATGGTTTTTCACCCCAGGTGAATTTCCATATCATTTAGTTTTAATAATAGCACATGTTCAATAAAAGCTTCCTCTCTTATTTCAGAATGAGACCTATATATTAATTTCATTTCCATAATTCACATTTACAAAGGTACTGATTTCCAATTTCATTCACGATTTGCCACCTGATGCTGCTTCTAACCAAGCATCAAGTAAAGAACTTTCTTCCAGCCTCTGGAGCTGCTGGGCCATGCATTGACATGTAACTCAACACCCATAGCAAGACTTGAAGCAGAAAGTGCATCTCTTGCATCTCCCACCTTTTCCAGTGTTCAGAATAATGATCAAGTAATCTGACCCAATGAAGGCAGAAAATAATCTAATAATGTCTTTCTTGGCCTACAACCCTTCCAACATCTATTTTCCTGCTGTGTTCATATTTCAAAGTTCTTTATAAAGAAAAGATAGTGCTATTTGCTGAAAGTCCTCATTTTAACCAAGCCTTCTGAGTATGAAATTAATAAGTCCCACTAACAGAGACACTAGGATAACTACAAATAATAATTCCAAACACATTATTTGTTTAACTTTTAACTGTTGTCTTTAACTGTCTGCTCATTTTTTTATTCAGCTAAAAAATTCCTGAGTATAAAGCATTTTGCTTTTTATTTCTTAACTCAGCCAACACCAGACTGGCGACACCCTCCCGTCTAAGCCTCTGTGCTGGCTCATGAGACATCCTTCTCGCAGCAATACACTTGACGGATGTGCAAGATGGTTCAGCCACAACTACTGCCTGGAAGATCTCCAGCGGGTCCTTCATTAGGACTTGTAGATGGAGTTTCACACTCACAACCAGATGGCATGTGTCCAGCAGTCCAGGGTCTTGTGCTGCTCAAGCTCTTCATGATGCCATGTGTGGTCCAGCCTCACAGCATCATGCCTGCAGTGCCATCCCAACACTTCTACAAAATTTGCTGGTCCTAACACAGAGCTGCTGTACACATGTGCTGCCAAAGTTCCTCTGCCTCTTGCAAGTTTTCCACTGGTCTTTTGCAAAACCAAAGGCATCATTTGCTTTCTGGGATATCTATGTGGCAAGAAGGCAAAACTGTTCTTGTGTTACTCCAGCCAAGCAACTGGCATGTTTGTAGGTTTTGCTCCCTGCAGTAGGGAAGGAAGAGAGGTAAGATCAGGGGAAGGGAGATGGGGAAAGACACAGCAAGAGGGGGCAGGACAGACTGCTGAGAGACAGAAGGAAGGGGACACTGCTTGTTACAAAGAAAACAAGTGGGGCTTTTCAGTTTCTGTTTTTTGTTTCTGTTTTCTAGCTGTCCTGGGACAAATCCAGTGGAGTCTGGCCAACTTCCATTAGCTAAGCAGCCGGCCCACTGCATATTCCGCTTGGGGATTGCTGTTGCATTTCTAGAGGCCTTAAAGACACCTGCTAGAGCTCTCTGCTACCATGGCCAAACATTGCATACAACTGAAAATATGCTTTGTTTATTTAAATGAAACTTTTAATGGACTGTAGGGCTTGTCAACAGCCGTGAATCTCTGTTTACCCAGACAACAGGTGCAATGAAAACAAGGACACTGTCCTCCCCCAGCACGTAGCATGGTGCTGGCAGAAGGCAGCAAGGGAAAAATCCACACGATAAGAGAGGGTAGGTCTGAAGGATCAAGAAGGCCAAGAGAGAGTAACTTCAACCTCCCTTTCCTAGCTCCTTGCTGTCTCAGAGGATGAGATCCCACATTCACTCTTGACCATAATATAAGATGATGCTTTTTGGCATTAAGATCTTGCCAGGTGATTTTTAGGAGATACATTTTCCAGTCCAGAAGTCTCCTTCTGGACCACACCACAGCGTTTCTCCTGCTCTGTAGCCCTGCACTCCAGCCATGCTGGATGGCTGGTCACTGACCAGCTGCATCTCTGGGACCCCAAGCTGCGAGGAGCCCTGCAATACAGCTCTGTAGGCATGTGAGATACAGCACAGCTGCAGGGAAGTGTGAAATGGGCGTCCAAAACATGAGTCACACGTTCCTTGTGAAAACTGCACACTAGGGAGACAGCCCAGTCTTATTTCTTCTCTTTAACCACTGAATTAATTCACTGCTTTTGGAGCTATCTACCTCTTCCACACTTACACAGTACACCTTGCTGGCAGGCAGGTGCTTGGGAGGAAAGGCAAGGAGCAAGAAGTCTCATCTTGCACAGAAGATTTTATGGGTTTAGTTCATTGCTCCAATGTGAGCATTTGGAGGGAAACACAAGTCCAGAGACTCCAAGTCTGGTCCTTTTTAGACAAAAAGCCAAGGAGGCCCTGGGAGCAAGGTGCCACGGCTGGCAGATCAGAACAAGAGTTCTAGGAAGAAAGAATATATGCTGTGTTGAGTGTGTCCTCACAGCACCAAATGTAATCCACATAGGACTCTAAAACATGTTAGAACAAGAATATGAATAGATGTTTAAACAGACTGTTGTCTAGTACATCTCACAAATCTAATCAGAAGTAACTAATACTGCAAAAAGACTCTTGCAGTAGCATCAGATGTGGTATTTAATAGTCAATTTTCAAAGGCTATCAGTTTCTTTCTCCCTTTTCAGATGTGTTTAGTTGATGTTTCACATCAGGTCCTGCTCCTGTCCCAGTCTGTATTCACTTCAGTTTGTGACCATACAGACACCTTTGTCTGTCTCCCATTCTGTTCTTTCACCTTTTCTTTCATCTGTCAGAGCAACAAAATCTCCAGAGTTTCTTTACTCACAGTGTTGGACTGTGGCAGATGCACATCTCTGAAAGGAAATACAAAATACCAACAAGCACCTGGATAGGCAAGCACGCCTACCCAACCTTCCACCACTTAACCACATCATTACAGTGAACTTCACCAGCCAGCCTTTGGGGTTGCACGATCTTCATTCAGATCAGATTCATGGAGAAGCAGCCTGAGTTAGGAAACTGTCCAACAGAAGATTAGCTTTGTACATTAGTTAAATTCAGTTTGATAAAGCACTGAAGATGTGTTTAAAACCGAAAGCTTTGAAGCACGTGCTTTGAATTGAAATATGCACTCAAGTTCTGTTAAAATGAGGTCCATGTCCTGATTTGAATCCAGCTCTTCCCACCCAGCACTGAGTTCATGGAGGCCAACTGGTCAGCTGGAGAGTGAGACTAGCAGGATTTGCAAACGGGGATCAGATTCCCTAGTTCCCAAGGACAAAGGGGTTAAATTAATTAGTGTAAGTGGTGCTAAATATAAATATAGTGGAGGCAGTGTGGAATCTCAAAAATTAACAGTAAACAGGACAATTGGCTGGCAAGTCAAGAAATCATTATCTAAACCGATGCTGTGCCTCGTGAGAACTTCTGCAGGCGGAACACAGTAGTAGCAGTAGTAAGAATTGTTTTTAAGCCGGAAGACGCACAGGAATTGTTAGACACACATTTAGGTACGTGTACAGTCAAAGACGTGACACAAACCCTGCCGAAGCCAATGGGTCTGAGAACAGGCTCAGAAACACAAATTAGGTACCTTTTTTTTAAAAAAAAAAAAGAGAATGATGGATGTATTTGTGATCTATGAATATGAATACAGCTAAAGGGAATTGGTTTTCCTAATTATATTTATCTGAAGAATCTTTTTGATTTAAACACTTGCATGGCTGTAACAATGTTATCTAATTTTGGCAGAGCAGAATAGAGTAGGCTGACTAAAATTAGGTTTGCAAACACGCACCAAAGAGACACAAGGCTTCACATGACTCATCTGCTTTCCTAAATACCTCCCTTATAGACTAATGGAGGAATCCTCAACAAGGATAATAATTTTCTCAATAAAGGCAGAAGATTGAAAGTAACCATGTTATGAGCCCTAAGAAGATACTGCATTTGCCCTGAGGTAGCACATTAATTTTCAAGACATCCAGCAATAGAAAACCTCTTATCTAGAGAAAGTACTTTTAAATATATTCCTGGAAGGGTAGTTAAATCTCAATGAATGTGTTAAAGCCTATATATCCTCACCTCCTGCCACAGGTGGGCTTTGCTGGGAAGTCACATTATAAAGCAGCGTGACAAAAGCAACAGTGTCCAGGAAGGGCAACCCAAAAGAAAAGCACCTAAGCAGAAGCTGTTTTCTAAAGAAGAGTGTCTCAACCTTAATAGGCTTACACCCCAGGAGTCCCACTATCCCCTTTTTGCAGACAGGGAATCTGTTTTGCCCAAAGTCACCCCAGTGCTAGCAGAAACCAGGGAACAAAACCCAGGTCTCCCCAGGCCCTGCTCCCGATCCACTCACCATATCCCACTATCTCCTTTCTGAAATCCACCCTGACTCTAGGCCTCTATAGCAGGGATGGGAATCAGAATAAATCCTACAATGTTCTGCACTAAAATGCTGTCACTGCCAAGATCAGTACTTTGTACCTTAGTTCTCCAAACTCAGAGAAGAGCTCCTCCATGCCATACCTACTCATGATCTCCAGACGCTGAGCCAAGACACAGGACTACTGGAGCAGGCTCTTCTTACCAGCGTCTCTAAGATCATGCAAGCGGGCAGCAAGATTACAATAATCTGGGATCCAGGGGGGCTGTCTGTGATGATACAGTCTAGAAAATTTAACCAGTTAATCAAAACAACACTGGGTGACACACATCGGAGTAGAAAAGACAAAACTGTTTCACAAACAAGGATGTCAGAAGAATAAATATTACAGAATCACAGAATGGTTTGGGTTGGAAGGGACCTTAAAGCTCATCTAATTCCAACACCCTGCCATGGGCAGGGACACCTCTCACTAGACCAGGTTGCTCAAAGCCCCATCCAACCCGGCTTTGAACACTGCCAGGGAGGAGGCAGCCACAACCTCTCTGGGCAACCTGTGCCAATGTCCCACCACCCTCAGAGGAAAGAATTTCTTCCTCATATCAAGTCTAAATCTACCCTTTTCAGCCTAAAACCACTTCCCCTTGTCTTATCACTCCATGTCCTCGTAAAAAGTCCCTCTCCTGCTTTCCTGTAGGCCCCCTTCATGTACTGGAAGGCTGCTATAAGGTCTCCCTGGAGCCTTCTGTTCTTCAGGCTGAACAACCCCAACTCTCTCAGCCTGTCTTTGTAGGAGAATATTGCACCTCTCCTGCAAACAAGAAGTGTGACTTCAATTTTTGTGCATACAATTCAGTTAAAATTTCTCCCAGCACTAATAAAGCTGTGATCATGCCAATGCAGACACTGAGTTCAGTTTAGATGACAGCCATCTGTCCAGATGAGTTTCATAGTCTGGAGAGCATCAGGAAACAGTCCACTGATACATAGGCAACCACATCTCCACTGACAGGTGAAGAAGGTCTTATGAATAATTCTGAAGCCAGTGGTAGATAGCTGATGGTCAGGGAAGGTAGGCAGAAATGACAGCCCTGGGGCTAAAAGTGATGAACTGACAGCTGGTGGGGCTCAGGGAGGGACAAAATATTATACACACCAAGGGAGGAAACCTTGGAGGCAGAGACAGGGGACGCCACAGAAGACAGAGTGGTTTCCTACTTTCAAAAGGATTTAGAAGTCCTAAACCAAACTTCTCCTGCCACTTACCTACCTACCTACCTACCTACCCACCCTCTATTTCTGGCTACCTCCCTTCTATCTCTGGGTCTTTATTCCAGTAATGGCTTCAAACTGGGCAGCCAGAAGAGGGAATGGGAAAATACCCACAATTGCTCTTTGTACTATACTCCCAGAGGTTTAACTGCTCTGGTGCCCCTAGTCCTCCCTTTTCCCATGGGTGCCTTCTGTGGGGACCCCTCATCTCAGGAGCAAGGCAATACCAAAATGTCCTGGTCTTTGAATAGTCAGGAGCTTGCTATAAAGAGCTCCTGACAGTGGGAGCTACAGAAGAGAACAGACCTGCATAAAGTAGGCCTGTTATGATAAGAAGAAGGAAAGTTATTGTTTAACTGGTTTAATTAGTGAATTGGAGACACCACATGCCTCTTTTGATTGTAGTAATATGAAATAGTCACATTTCGTTCTCTCTCCCATGTTACAGCCAGAAATGTAACAGCACCAACATTTCACTCACTAGGAATAACTCAATTTTCTCTGCAAGCAAAAAGTCAAGGAACTTTGTATTTTTAAAAATGAAAACTGGGATTAGACTTGACATCTAGAAGCTTCCAAAACTGGCAGGCCCTAGGGCCAGGAACTTTGCAGTCCCGAGAGGGCAGCTGTGCAAGTTCAAAGAAATGAAGTGCAAGGAAATTGCATAAGTTGACCTCCTCTTCTGCAGAGAGGAGAGAAAGCTGAACACTTCCATGCTTCACTGGGCAGGCATTCATGAAGATGTGTAAAATATTATAATCAAAAGCCCAGTCTTCACAAGGAAACTCACTCAGGCAGCTGGTCTCCACCCCAGCTTAAGAATTCAACTCTACCAGCCCCTTTGGAGGAGCAGGACCCTGACACAAGCACGTTACCTTTGGCTTTCTTTTCTTATATGATTTCACAACCTTTCTTACGTCTGTAGATGAATAAAACCTCTTTGCATAGCCACTGTCATTCCACTTGCAGACTCAGGCAGAAGCCTCACAGTGAGGAATCAAGACCAGCAAGCCAGTGAATGCTTCTTTTCTTTCTTAAGGAAGTGCAACACAGCATTTTCTGCTAGACAGAAGGCTCAGTTGTTCAGCACCTTTTCAACACATGCTTCCAAAAGAAAAATATCTGCCACTATAATTAAGGGTAGGGTGCTTAAATAAATATTTCTTTTGTCAGCCATTCAGTTTAAAATGAGAATTTGTTGCCACATTATGCTATTTGAATATTGGATTGCCCTCAACCGGAACATCTGTGTACTTAGCCAGCTGCTTTAAACAACTGCCTTCTTTAAAACTAAGTCAAACAGATTATGTGTTTCATTATAGCCAAATTTCACTGTGAAGTTCATTCTCTCTCATGCCTTAGCTGGCAAGAAGAAAACTATCAATTCATTTCCAAATTAAACAAAAAACCAAAACCCAAACCACTCTTACTAAAGGGACAGCAACTAGTGACTTACAACTGTGATAAAGATGTTTGTCGAGTAACATTAAAATTATTTATATATTCATCTATTTAATATTTGATAAGACAGTTGGAAGCATGCCCCAGTAAACAGCCAAATTCAGCCACTCTGCAACAGGCAGGAAATGGGGAAGAAGAGATGAGCTCCTGAGAGGTAATTGTAGCCTTCAGTTCGACATAGGCTCAACTGCTGTAACTGTTGGCTTATTGGATACTCACGTGCACCTTTCAAAGCACGGCAACATCTCTCAGAGTAGTGAGATTAAAAAGCTTAGGGAGGTGTAAGAAGGGATACGGGATTTCTTCTTCTGGAGCTCAGCTTTTAAACCAACATGTCATCAGTTTTCCTTGTGAGAAGGGGTTTAAAATGTAAACTGGACGTAACGGGTCCATCTGCCCAAGCTTTCAGAAAGCGTGAACCATGCTCAAGCTCTATGCTTAAGCTGTTGGCTTTCATTATTCCCTGTTAATTCACTGGTTAATGAATTATAAATCAGATGCAGTACAGTACCACATGGAGAAGATCCCCAGTACCTCTACACAAAACACAGCAATTTGAGACTGACAAGATGATGCCAACAGGAGTACAGGGATTATTTTCTTCAAGGGAATTTCCTTTTTAGTGTTTGGGAACTACTGCACCAGTGAAACTAGTGTCTAGGATGTCTAGAATGACATTTAAACCAAAACAATTAGGAAAAACAAGTGGTTTCAGGAAAATGTCAGCTATCTCAGACTCATTAGTTAATTGATTCAAAGCATAAAGACAAGAAATGTAAGTCACAGACCAGGAGAAGCTCAGCATACACTATGACATATCCACTTTAACATTTCAGATGTTCACTCCATCTGAAACCTTCTTAAATCCCCTGCAGTTCTCTCCACGACTTCTCCAGCATCCCAATGGGCAGTTAGGTAAACCATGAAGGAAGCTATTCTGAGAATCATCTTCATTTGGTAAGTTTTACTGCATGGGCACAGGTAGCTCTTTGGACTTTTAAATACAACCCTCCCTTGGGAAGCTTTGTTACTCCACAGTACAGACATTTCAGTGGTTGAGGTACTGTTACATGTCCAAAATAGAGTTTAGCCACAGCACAAAAAATGTTAGCAAACTACAAGGCATATCATACAATTTAGCATACAGGAAAGGCTTTTATAAATACTCTATATGAATACATAGGGACATGCAATATCAGACAGGATAAATTAACCTGATACTATTGATGCTGTAATGCTTAGGGTACCCCTGTAAAGGTGGTCTTCAAATGGCTGTGTAAGCATCACAGGCATTGCATTAGAAATGTATTTCAAGGAGAATTTAAAGTAAACTTAAAGAACAAGAACATCCTGGGGAATGTGGTAAGCATCAGGGAAACAAAGAACGGGACTGCCAGATGTTCACTACAAGGGGGCAGTAGGTGCAACCAGAGCTGCATGAAACCAGTACCAAGTAACACTGAAGCCATTCTGTATTTTTCTGCTTGTATCACAATCACAAGCCAAGTTCTGTCGTGACTAGCACCACGTTTTACAAGGCAGCTTATTTACTCCATTTTCTGAAATAAAAAGATGTATTCAAGCAATAAACCAAATTCAAAGCTGTGATCTCACCCAAGTCAATGAGAAAGTACCTGGGTCATTCCCATGCTTGTACCCTAAAACTGTAGTTAAATCTAATAAAAATTAAAACACGGGGGCCAGAAGCTGGAGTCAAGATTATGAGAAAATGAAAGTGCCACATGCAAAACCCTACTATAAAAAGGTAGACTGCTGTAAGCCACAACATGGGCCAGATGTGGTATTAAAGCTGTTTACGCTGTCCTGAGTTCTGCTTCACCTCACCCAGCCCAGCCAACTTCTTAAGTTTCAGTTTTTCATTTGAACTCCCTTAAAATCAGGAGAAACAAAAGTGTTTCTAGAGCATGCTTCATCTGCTCCTAAAGTAGGCAGCTAAAACAGGTCAGATGAATCACGTTGGCAGCAGCTTTTTCTCTCCATTGATTACACAAGGAGCCTACAGGGACCAGGTTGGATGTAGATGTTCAGAGTTGAGGGAAATGAAGCCCATCTCAGACATCTGCACAACTGCATCCACAGCACTGCTTAGCCTCTCATGGCTGAAATGGGGCTAATTGCCACTGCAGAAAAAGTCAAAAGTAGAAGACAACCAGCTTCCTGAAGACTGATCTCAAACCTGAATTCCCAACAAGGCAAGGTCTCCCTTTCCATCTCAAACATTTGAGTCTGAGTCATGATCCCTATTCCCAGCACTAAATCTAATCTGAAATTTCACTGTTGGCATGTCATTTAACCTCATTTTCCCCAATAATTGCGTAGTAGGGATAATTATAACAATACTGCAAGAACTCTGAGTCTTAATTGATGAACATCTTTAAAGTGTTCTGGGATTCTGGTGCCTCTCATCAAAACAGAGATGCTATTAACTGTTACATGAACACTGTAATGATTACCTTTACAAAGACATAATTTATCTGATATTTACCTTTAAAACAGCTGAAATTAATTTGCATGTGCTTTTCTTTGGATAGTCTTCTCGGTGGTATTTGCATGCCTGTTTATATAGGATTTCTATCTTCTGATCTGACACTTTTCAAGTTTATCACCATGTTCCCTTTCTTGTTGCCTGTTAAAATCATGTACTAATAAAAAACCCTGCTTTTTTTGCTTGCTGTCTAAGTATGGCTATATGTAAATATATATATAAATAAAAGCCCACACATTCTGCCATTAAGTTTAGCAGACAAATAGATTTTAATTTTGGTAATATAAAAAAACCTGCAGCCTTTTGCCAAATCTAATGGACAAATATGAATAATTCCTGTCTAGAAGCCACACTTGAACCACTGTACTCAGTAACATGGACTAGAAATCAAAAAAAGTGTCATTGTTTCCATCCTCTATTCTCACAACCCCATCAAGGAAATCTCAAGGATAGTGCTCACATGATACAAATGCTTTAATTTAATCTGAAAATGGCTTCCATTTACAGCATGACATAGAAATACACACACATATAAGTATGTGGTGTCTGTATGTATATGTATATATAAACATACAGTCACGTTTCAAAGGGAAGGCATCCTTGGACCAGAGAGACCCACAACAGCAGAGCTACTGGAGCCAGGATCTCACTCATCAGGATTTAGGACACCCTGTACCTCCGCTTCTCTGGCTTTAACACATGGATAAGTAACCTCCATTTTCTTTGACATTTATGGATGAAAACACCTCTGCTCATTTTAATTATTACCACGTAGTACCTCTCAGAGAGAAAAACCACGGGACTGATCCTGCACACGCCCCAGCACCTTGCGCAGAGCAAACAAGGGGAGTTCCTGTGGCTTGCAGAAGCCCCAGTCACCCATTGAGGTGGGCTGTTGCCTGGACATTGCCGCACCAAGGGGAAGGAGACAGCAAGGAAAACTTTTGGAAGAGCATGAGTGCTGATGCAGACTCCTACAGCCACACTCCTGGCATGAAGGGTGTGCACCACAGCAAAAGCTGACAGCAGCAGTGACTGGCTTCAGCCCAGTTACTCACCGGCCATGAGACACAAATTCCCCATCCCCACAAAGCTGTGAGCACATCGCTGCTCTGCTGACCCTTCTTGTTTGAACAGAGACACCCCCACCCCCGACTGCTCCCAGCCCTGGCACAGGGCTGTGCTCAGCACACAGCAGGCAGAATCCAGAGCTCCTGGCAGATGCTGTGCTGCGGAGCTCGCCATCCAAAGCACAGTGCCCCGTGCCCACAGACACACATGTACCGTTCTGATCGCATCTGCACTAAATCTCAGCATTAGAGACAAATCCTCAGTTCTCTGGCACAACCGTCACTGTCAGATTTGATCCCCTCTCGATGTTACAGAAATTTGGGATTGAAGACTAGAGTCTGCACACTGAATACCAGCTACCAAAAAGACAGATGACTCCTCTGGCCCATGTTCCTGGATGAGCAGCTTCCAGTGACACACATTTTAGGGGGCTGCAGCACCCATTGATGTGAGAGGCTGCGACTCCAGGAAAGTCAGTGCACCTGCACCTCCTCACTTGTCCACCAGCTCTGTCCCCGCTTGCCCCAGCTTGCTTGAGCCTCTAAGTAAAACTCAAAGTGACAAGCAACACCTGTTTCCACAGCTATTTTCCACACCCAGCTACATCTAATCCTTGCTTCATTGCCTCCTTTAAAGTTTAATAATGGTTTCAGTGAGGAGTCTTAGTCAAGTTTCTGACTTTTTAACTTAATGCTCCCATGGCTGAGTTGAGACATCTGAAGGAATCTGGGTTTAAGTAATCTGCTCAACACAGAAAGCCCTGGAAATATGCTTTCTGTTCCTCATCATCTTGAACGATGAGTGCAAAGCTGCAGTACAGTGTGTATTTTTCTAATGCAGCAACACAATAGCAGGGTTTTGCTTCCCTTGCATTGGATTTTCTTACCAGCTCCTCTACCAGATGGACTTAGTAAAGTATAAAACAGGATGCATGCCTCAAAATGCATTCTTAAAATTCAAGTTTCTGTTCACGCTACCCACCAAAAGGTTCTGTATCACCCTTTTAAAATACTGAGAAACAACTGAAAGACCCAACTGAGTTCACAGATTAGTTGTTTTAACTAATCTAGTTGTTTTAACATATGTGTAATTTATATACATGCAATATGTAAATATAAGATAAGGATTTTAAAACTTCAGAGGTCCCAAGAATACACCAGAAACTTCAATGTGGCGAAGCATGACCAGCTGAGTGTTGTATTTGGATCACAACTGGGGAAACTGATGGAGGGAAAACCTGTAGTGAGCTCTCCAACCTCAGCAGGACCCCAGACGTGAGAATCCCTGTGCAGGCAGCAAGGCAGCAGCTGCCTGACTCCTGCTCGCGTCCCCAAGCTGGGGCTGCCATTCCCCCACATTCCCTGGCCATCCAGACTGACCTCAGATACTTCAGGCGGAACAAACTGAAAAAGCAAAGCAAAACTCATTCCAGACCTCAGAAGCCAAGTTGCGCATCTACAGGGAGAACTGGTCCGTGTCTGACCCCTTGCTCTCCCTTCGCCCACACGTGCAAGGGCAGCCAGCTGAAATCCCCAGCATTTGCCAATCGAGGTTACCCTGACGTAGACCCGGAGTCACACAAGCATGGCCAGAGCTCAGCAGGGACGTGGGAAGCTGCTGGGACTGAGTTCACACCCACACTCAGTGCTTGTGCACTCGCAGGCATAGATGTAAACCTTTCTGGGGGAGAAAACGGCACCTGAAGGGATCACATCTGTCATGGGAGCTGAGGCGATGGCGAGTGCACGGCATCCCCCTCTGCTTCCTAAGCCTCAGTGCTAGGAAATCACATCGTATTTCAGGATTGATTTTCTCTTGCTTCAACCTTCAAAACTAGGATATTGTTACATCTTTGTCAGCAATGTCAGGATTTTCCACAACAAATCAGACATCTTTTTCATGTAAGGTTATCCAGCTACCTTACATGTGCTATGCTGTACTCTGCAGGTACTTCATTTTCACCTTCTTCTGCAATAGGACATTTTCTTTCTCCTCCTTCACACACTGCACTTTATAAATAGTTTAAATAAATGCCTATCTTTGTTTAATGAGCCTGTGCTGTCCAATTCTGAAAATTACAAGCAGTAATTCGGAGTAGCTAAAAACTGCTATAGGGAAACTACTGACATGAATGCATTACCTATTATTAGAGCCAATAATCTTGTCTAAGAAGCCAGTACAGTCTTTGAAGTGTCATCCTCAAGCTTTGAGGGTGATCCTTTTCCAAAGATGGTGGTGGGTTTTTTCCCAGCCTTTGTAGTTCTTAGTACTTTGAATCCCTAAAGCATTTGCTGTTTCTCTTGCAACAGAGATGTCCCAGAACAGGATGAGTCCATTTGCACCATACAGTGCTCTTGCATTTGACTCAAAGGACTGCCTTACTTGCTTTAAATCATGGTGAAGCTTGGGCTGTATTCTCTATTTTCAAAGGACGTATACTGATGGTGCAGTTATTTGGCTTCGCTGGGACATATTCATGCCCAAGCAGTACTGTAACTGTGTGTCATCTAAGGCACAGGCTCTAGGCAAGAACTTTCTCTGGTGATGAAGTCGCAAGCAAAATGCATTTCATTTGCTCTAACAGCATACTTTCTTGTGTTACGAGTGAATTTTTTCTTGACTTTGTCCCTCTTGCATGTGCTTCCGAAATGACTTGGACCACCACTGCCTACCTATACTGCTCCGTCAATTACAAACACTTACTGATACATCCTACTGAGGATGTAACAATCACACAAGGGATGTTGTAGCTTGCCAGTTTTACTGTGTTCCTGTGGAAGTAATATCTTCGTTGATCAGTCTTATTTTCCTGCAACAAGATGCACTGAAAAATCATAGATTTAAGAGACTAGCAGCTTCTACAATGTTTGGGTCATAATGCCTGTTCCCTCCATTCTGCAATACAGGCAAGTTCAGAATCACGTTTTCCACATTGTTTAGCACTGGACAACAAACACAAATTTTCAAATAATTCAAATATTCTACATCTATGTAAGCCTTCAAAGACAAAGACAAATTTTCTACATAAATAGCATCCAGCTGGTCCTCCTCCCTGGAACAATCAGAGTAGATACATGCTCTTGTGAAAATCTGATCCACGTAAAATGAATTTTTCTTGATATCTGAAATACGGTTCTTGGATTTCCATTCCCCAGTTAAAGGAAGAATGTGAGTTTGATCTCATGTAATTTGTAATGGATGCCAAAAAGAGTCTTATCTGTTACTGCCATTTTAATGCAATTTTGTAAGAAACAGCCCCTTGCCAAACAGCAGCAAAGCTGAGCTATCTGGGCAAAACAGTATTAACTACATGAAATGCAGTTAGCATGAAATGACATGAAAAAGAGCTGTCTCATCAAACAAAGATGATCTGTGGAGGCAAGGTTTGCAGGAATAGGTCTTTTATTAGACCAGTTCTTAGAGTCAGAAAAAAGGACAAGCTGTTTGATACAAAACCCTTCTTCAGTCTGAAACAAAAGTTTCAACTATCTCTTTCCCTAAATTCTTATTAGTATTTTTCTCCTTTTATTTCCTTCAAGTTTGTTTTTTCCCCTTTTCCTTCTCTCCCACAGACAAATTTAATGGTAAATTAGTCTGAGGCTTTACAAAATTGGTAATAATTGATACTGTAATGAAAAGAAAAGCAGAAGTTTTACTCCAGAGAACTATCCTTCTTCTGGGTGGCTTTGATATTTTCTTAATTTCTTTGTGTGAAACTTCCGTTTCATCTGTAAAGGGCTCATGTACTCATAAGCTTGCTTGTTTTCGCCAATTATAGAAATTGGTTTAGTAAAAGATACTCCCTCCCCCTTCGAACACTGCCTCATTTATATCCCTAGACCATGACCACTACAGCAGCATGTTTATGGAAATACATTGTTTTTTTACAGCACAATCTCTCATGCACTGTAGCTAAATGCCTAAGACACTTGACTAGGATGTGGACAACCCAGATTTAAAACCAACTCTGTGTGATTTTAACATTTTTTCATCCCACATCATCCAGAATCAGGCAAAGTAGAATTTCAGTTTAAATCTTCATATCCTGAACCAACATGGGGACACCACGCTGCCTGACCAAGCCACACTAAAACAATCCTACTTCAATTTCTAGCAATGGAGAAGTATCAAAGTCTGCACTTCCACCAAAGAAGAGCTGGAAAAGTTCTGTTCTCATTCAGTTTCAGATTCAAACCCTCAACTCTGCTTCTGTGCAGCAGAGCCACCACCCTCGAGCCCAGCCTAGCCCAGTCGTTATCCCTCAAACTTCACAGCACTTTGCAATATAAACACCATCTGCTACACACATTATTATTGCCTGTGTGCAAGTTTTCCTCTACGTTCCTCTCACCCAGGTCACTTTCTTTCTTCTTCAGAGCTCAGCTTTGATTTTATGGCATCTAGATGGAAAGAAGTCAGCTATTTCACAGACTTCTTGCTCTCATCACCTTCCCTGCTCTGCACTAGCTGCAAAGAAGAGAGACCAAGCGTCAGCTTTCTCAGAACTGCTTTTGAAAGGTAATACTGCAAACACCCCATAGATGATTTTGTCTTTTTGTAACCTTACCTGAGCCACACTGGTCTCTAGCAAGAGGTGGCAATGGTTTCTAAAAGAGATAGGCCCAGCTGTGCTATGCAGTCCAAACAATGAATCATAGAATCACTCCAGTTGGAAAAGACCTTCAAGATCGTTGAGTCCAACCATCAACCATCAACCCAGGACTGCCGAGTTCACCACTAAACCATGTCCCCAAGGGCCACATCCAAATGTTCTTTGAATACCTCCAGGGACGGTGACTCCACCACTTCGGCAGCCTGTTCCAATGTCTGGACCTCAACCCATGTTCCCCCTGGGTGGCATGAAGAACCTCTTCAGCTTCTAATCAACTAGTAATGTGCAACTATAGATAACACCTTAAAATGAAGAAACTCTAAACATTTTACTTTAACTCTTTGTAATCTCAAAAGCCAACACAGCAGCATATTAATATGAAAAAATTTAAACATTTGTTTTGAACTTCGATTTTTCAGGTGTCAGCTCCTTTTTTTTTTTTCCCGTGTGTGTTTTAACAAACCTTCATGAAGATTTGTATAAGCCACTTAAACCATGGGTTTTTCAATATGATTTTACAGGCAGCTGACCTAGAACACACAAGGTTGTATGATTCCAAGCTGAGATAAGTGAATGGACACACCTTCCCCAGAAAGTCTCCAAGGACAGAAGGCAAAAGGCTTGCAAAAATCGTATAGCTAAAGGAGGGTTTGAGATACAGCTCTGGGCACAGGCTCTTTTGTAGGAATGGCAGGGAGCAACTTTCCCCAGTTTCTGCCTGTTCTCACACAAAATTTCCATGGGATAGCAAAAGGCTCACTCCTTAAAAGCACACTGAGGAAAGTGATTCTAGTAAAGAAGCATCACCTTTCTTACCAGTGTTTTTTTCCTCATAAGCACCATACCTTCTGCACCTTTAGTTGATAAACACGAAGCTTATGAGGATGGCATCTGAGCTGAATCACAGAATCACAGAATCACAGAATTCTAGGGTTGGAAGGGACCTCGAAGGATCATCTAGTCCAACTCCCCTGCCAAAGCAGGTTCACCTAGAGTACATCACACAGGAACACATCCAGGCGGGTTTTGAATGTCTCCAGGGAAGGAGACTCCACAACCTCTCTGGGCAGCCTGTTCCAGTGCTCTGGCGCTCTCACAGTGAAAAAGTTTTTCCTGATATTTACATGGAACCTCCTATGCTCCAGTTTGCAACCATTGCCCCTTGTCCTATCATTGGTCGTCACTGTAAAAAGCTTTGCTCCATCATCCTGACCTTCACCCTTTACATAGCTGATGCTATGTGTAATCAGCCTTTCCTAGCAGATGATGTTCTGGGGTCCTATTCTCTCTCCTGTGCAAAAAGAGAGGGATATGGGTCACCCCATGTATTTCTGTGTTCCTGAATCCTGCAGGAATCAAACCAGTTCCCAGGAGAACAAGATCAGGAGTTAAGCCAAACTCATACTAGAATAAGTAGGGAAAAAAGTTTTCCCCTTCAAAGGCAATAATGGCATTTAAGGACTAAAATGTATCATAGGAAGGAGTCCCCATATCCTGTATCTACCTTATGAATAGTAGAAACAGCAAGACCAGCAATTTGATCTGTTTGGCCTTGCAGTACAAGAACAGGCAAGAGAGAAGTCAGATACCCACACCATCGTGTAGCTGAAATTAAGGGCAGGGACAGGGTTAATCAGCATCTCTAGAAGACACCGGAATGGCAAAATCAAGCATCCACCCCTAAGAAGTTGGCATTGCATGTGAGAAACAGTGGGCAGCAGCTGTTTTCCATGAAAGTCAAACTACAGTGCTTCAAATCTTTACAGACTTTACACTAAGGCTTAAAAGAGACAGTCAGGACTGAGAATTACTTGCTCTAATGGATGCCCATAGGTGGATTTAGAAACTATCATAAATTCTGTTCTTTAAAGAAGCCATCTGTACTCCTGTGTTTGTTTTCATTTTAAAGATTGACATCAATTTCTATGTGTCTTGATAACTAGTTTTAGTTCTGGAAAGTGTGTCTGTATCCTCATTAAACAACAGTCTTGTTTGTGAATATTACTACAAGGATGGTTAAAAAAAGGGAGGGGGAAGGGATAAACATGTATAGGAGATGAGACAGACAACAGAAGAATGTAAAAACAGGTAATTATGCCTAGAAGGCAAAGGGAACAGAGCGGAAACTTCTTGGTTTTGCAAATGAATTACACTGCTGGAGAACTCAGGTAGCCCAACCAAGCCTTTGGCACCAATGAGATGGCTGCTCTGCAGGGTGTACAGTTGGACCAGGGAAAAGATGGAAACACTTCATATTTCCACAGACAGCCCCGCCTTTCAGGCACTAAATACATACCGCCAGACAATTTATGTTGATTTTAATGTTACTGGAATTTACCTCCTTACACACTGGAGAACCACCAACCCAATGAATCTTCCTGGATAAATCTCCTTCCATATTCATACCTAGGACAAGACTATACTCCCAGGCACCATAATATATTCCTCTTAAAATCTGGCCAAACCTAACCCCACAATCTCTAACAAAGTCTCTAGTTATTTTCCTCTTCATTAGAAATATTACAACACAGCCACTATGACAATAGTTCGTGCTTATCTTCATTCCCAGCAATGGTATTCTCATATTACTGCCTTAGAAGTATTCCTCTCCTTCTCTTCAAACGTCTCTGTGCTAAACCACTGAAATATGTGGCAACTGCGGTGTCAGTTGTCACAGGGAAAAATATGTCAGCAAAAACATTTGATTCAATCTGCTGTTTAAGGAAGCAACATTTCCTCAGGGTGTATGCCTTGTGTGGATAAATAACAACTGTCCAAAAATCAAGTATCTAAAATAAATTTCAAATACCAAAGGGCAGATTTCAGGCAACTACCTTTAGGAAAAACAAAATCAAAAACAACCAAAACTTGTTCTTTTTTCTCCTTTTTTAATTTAGTTTCAGAACAAACCCAGAAAATGTAGTTTCAGTCACAAACTGAAGAGTGAACTCTTAAGCAAAGAATGATGCAAAAGGAATTATGGATATTACAGGGAACCTAACTTGTCCCCCCTGGGCACACGCATCTTGTCTGATGGAGATGCATCATATGAAATAGTCACATTTGCAATGTGAATGACTAGTCTTGCCAATTCTTGCATGTAAGCAAAAGCTTCTGTCTCAACAATGTATTTTTATCAAGTTTTGCATTCAATTCCCTGTATCCACATTAGGATAAAAGAAAGGAACACAGCCAGCTGGTTCCCTGGTAGACATAGTCCATCAAAGAGCAAACACTCAGCAGCTTCACTTGTCTGCTGAAGCTGAGCTGGCCATGTTAAGCTTTTAGGTTCAGACATTTATGGTTATTTATTAAGAACCTAAAGGATATTTTGAACCTGACAATGCCATCGGTGAGTTTAACAATGCAGGTTAGAAGGGGCTGAGATACTGCAACCAATTATGGTCTGCCAAAATACCGTCCTTGGGTTTTCTCCCTTTTAGGCTTGTTTGCTCCCTTTCATTTTAACACCTTTTGCCTTCAGCAACAGTTACTCCCTGATTCTTTTCCACTCTTGTCAGAAAAGACTAACTGCACTATTTGGTGTGTTTTTCACTAGCTGCTCTGTCTAACCTGGGAGATCAGAGTCACCAACTTGGAACAACAGTTTGTTTCACGTCTCCATAATGATGAAACCCCATAACCCCTCCCCACAAAAGCTACACTTCTGTAGCAACTAAAATAGTCTTTTGGCAACTCTCTTGATGCTTCTTGTTCATCAATATGACTGTATTTCTTGTAGAAAGCAGACTTTTTGTTGTTTTTAAAGAGCAATTTGTGACAGAAGCAGGTCCCTACAGCCTTCTGAAGTTGCTTGACTATTCAGTTGCACTTCTGAAAATTAGGATTACTCAGAAGGCCTCCTTCTTAAGAATTCTCAGCAGCAAAAGCCACAGGAGACAGGTCTGCACCCCTTTGGAGCACCAGCCTTTTGTCCTTCCCATAAATCATCTTATTATTTCTTTGTGGGGAGGGAGAGAGGAAACTTGTCTTCAAGTTTTAATATCATATCCACCTTTACAAAATGATTGTGCTCACCCTTTAAACCGTGCTTTAATAAATGTGCCACCTTCCCTGGAGGTATCTGAACTGTTGGTTGTAATGCTGTGAATGCTGCAGCCGAAGTCAGAGCAGGCGTTCAGTGGGCACCTGCCACTGGAATTTGGTTTTGCAGAATCATACTAAAACCAGAATTATTCACTAGTTTGGGGTATTCAGTTTTTATCCTGGCAGTAGCCAAAGGAGAGGCTTAGATGTCAGAATTGGAACCGGCTGCCCAGGGAAGTGGTAGTCACCATCCCTGGAGGTATTCAAAGAATGCTTGGATGTGGCCCTTGGGGATATGGTTTAGTGATGGACTTGGCAGTCCTGGGTTGATGCTTGGACTCGATGATCTTGAAGGTCCTTTCCAACCAGAGTGATTCTATGAATTCCTGGGTTTGGTTCCAGGTCTGCAGCTAAACTCAACCATGAAATGCCCATAGGTAAGGTAAACTCAATGCATGCATTTGCTCAAAGACATAAAGGATGATCTGCTCCCAGGAGGCACCTGACTGCTGCTGCTGCTTTGGGGATCAGCATGTGAGAGGATCCACACACCCCATGGTACTCAAATGCTGTATATTCATTTTGAACTTTGCCTTCTATTCACCAGTGGGCTTTGTTTCCTCTGTTCACAGCCAGCCTACTTTAAGAGACTCATTTTCCTTCTTGCAGCGTTCTCAGTTTTGCTCGGTGGATGGGGGAATAGAAGATGCAGTTAAAAATACTGTGATGCCATGGTGGGCGGTGTATCAGAAATAGACAGACACTAGCTCACTGCAAAGAATACCAAGTAATATCCCAGAAAGATAAAGGCATGGCAACAAAAGAAAAGAAAATGCATTTGTATTCTGTTGCTGGAGAGCTAAATCTGGACTGAACATACCAAATGAGCAATACTGCTTGTGGCCAAGTGCACCATCCCCCTGTTGGCTTCACGTGCAAAGTCATATTATGACAGTGCAGTCAGGAGGAGATCATAAAAATGTGGCTGATGAACAATGTTACCTCCAACTGTAAATAAAATGTATGTGAGCTTTGGGGTTTTATGAAGATGGTGCAGAAAATCAGTAAGAAAATGGACCCAAATGGTATAGCATAGAAACCAGCAGCCTATATAGACTGAGAAGGGGCTTAGCACCTTTAAGCATTGCTTTAAAAGCAATCAAAGTTTTTCAGGGAATAGTACTTCTTCTCAAGAGGAAGATAAACCAAGCTTGGCTGATACAAGGAACTTCAATGGTTTCAATGGATTTATATTCAATGGATTTACCCCCCTATTTTTTCTGAGGCTTAAGTCTCTGTTCATCCAGCCAGTAACCACAGCAGTAATATTTCATCCCAAGGGGCTTTACAAATAAGTGTTTCACAAACAGCACACCAGGGTCACTTAACCAGCCCTTACATGAGAAACTTCTGCAGGGAGGTCCAACAGCTGCTTAACACTTCACAGAAATGCCCCAGCACCGTTTCACTGGGGAAGTGAAGGCAGCTGCATCAAATGGAAAAGTGTCAGGGAACTCGGGCAGCCAGGCTGTGGTGACATCTCTTGGCTGGGGTGCCACAGCCCCCACTGCCAGCCCAGAGAGTCCTGCGGGTCTTTAAGGCCCAGCCTGGAGGCATAAAGAAAAACATAGAATAGGACATACAGAAATAACATGCATGCATTTGCCTGAGCAGGCACCGGTGGGGCCACCACTTCTATAGATACTTGGGTGCTCAAGCCCTGTAGGTGCACTGAAAGATGGAATCTGCTTGCAGCTCAAAGTTAAGTTGACAGATGCATGCAGGCTTATGTTTTATGCACATGGAAAATGGCACCTGTAAAGAGTGTGGGGCCACCAAGGACCAGGGGCCATCAGTCCAAAGAATAGTGCCATCTACTGCTACATCAGCTTTGCTTCCAGAACCCCACTTCCACCCTACTGCTCAACTAGACCTTTTTTTTTCTTTACCTTGCCAGATATGTTTTGATCCCATCAAAATGTAATATAGCCACAGGCATGAGAATAATCATACCATAAAAAACCCATCAACATGCAGATACAACCTTAACAAACCATCACTGCAATGCCTAATAAAATAAATGCCACTTAAATGCTGCTATACAGAAACCACAGCCCGCCCAGTGCAGAAGATTGAAAAGAAAAGGTCTAGCAGTTTGCACGTCAAATGTTCAAATTTTCAAATCAAAACTAAGAGAGTATGACAAGTAATTTAATAAGGCTAATGGATGCGTAATCAGCATTTGACCATTCTTGTCATAAAAGTAGGTGTCTTCCTGGCCCAAGATGCCTAAGAAAGCCACTGAAAGACAGATAAGACTCCTAAAACTGATTTTTTTTTTCTTGTCATGTAGATTTATTGAGAGTTTCACTCTATTAAGAATAGGACCCAACCAACTGGGTGAAATACAAATAACTCTGTGGGCATAGTAAGTGGCATAGTAAGTCTGGGGGCCATTTGTAGCTTAATTTACTGCCAAAAATCTGCGATGTCAAGATTTCAAGAATCTCCTGACAGCCCTATGGCAACTGCAGTTACACAGCATTATCTGGTCTTCTAGTAAAATCTTTTCCCTCAGACAGCATCGTACTGCATTTCACAACAGGAGAAGTATGCATGGTCAGCCTGTATCTCCTCAGCCCTTATGTGTGGAATGAGGATATTTGGGGGGCTGGGGGGATAGGGTGATGTCCTGTAGCTGCTTTTACTGCTTTTGACACCACTCACTTCCACATAGAACCAATCACCAAATCACAAAAAAAAGGGAAATTGCCAATATATTAAATGCTTTAACAAAAGGCAGAAATACTATTAGTAATATTTCATCTGATGTTAGAAAGTTTAATTTGAAAATATTTGGAATAGAATACTCATTCTGTATACAGAGACAATCCATCCTCTCCTCTAGTTACATACTTGGTCAAACAATCTCTTTTTTTGAATCAAAAAGGAAAGGGTATTTTCAAGATACATTATTACAATAATATACAGACAAACATATCATGAGGTGATCCCTAGTGCTGTTGTAACACTGTCATAACACTGTCACCATTTTATCTGGACAATTTTATAACACAAGTTATAAGACACTAAACACACTAAGCAAAACAAATCAAAAAAAAGTGAGACATCCCCTACCCCACAACTACTGACCAGAAATTGTTCAAGTCCGATAATGTTTTATTGCAGATAAAATAATCAACTCAGATAGCGAGGGTAGAAATTCTGTTTCATGTCTTCAAAAATCTGTTATGGTTTTAAGAGACCTCCATAAGGATGGAGTTATACTGGGGGTGGGGATGGAGGAGGAGAGGGGGCAGAGGCAATACTGAGCAGAACCAATATCAAATAAAAGCTGCTAATTTTATACTCTAACAATCACAGTTGCTCAAATGTTTGCAAACAACAAACCAGCCCCAACCAACTTAACCATATTGTTATTTTAACTGTAATTCATACGGAATTCTGCAGCTACAAAATTAGGAAAACCAGACATGTATACTCTGCAGCAGCATCAAATATAATCCTATATTCAATCCAAGCATCAATTTTCTCTATCACAATCAGTATTCTATCTCGAAGGAGCATCTGTCAGATTCTCCGGAACCAAAAATAGCAAAGACCCTTTTAAACAGAACAGTTTCTGGTTTATATTTATAACTACACTGTACTCGCCGCTTCTGGCTGCACGGCGATGAAATCTGTGCAAGATATAATCAATTACCCAGCTTTGCACTTCATCATGCAGCTACCTACCGTTACCTGCATCTTACCCTTCAAGCACTTCTCCCCATGCAGAGGGTAGAGATTTTAAAACGCAAGCAATATTTGCATATGGAAGAACTAACTGTAGAGCTGACTGACATTACACAGCAAAAACCCGGTGAGAACAAAAACCGAGCACACTGATGTATAAAACAGAGAGCCTACCTGAATTCTTCAAATGCATACATGGCCTAGTAACTACACAAATGCTCTGAAATTTAAAATAATCTTCTTAACGTGCAGGAGGACCATTTAGTTTGTCAAACTGCAGCAAAATGCATAATGACGAGACAGTATATTTGAAATATTCTGAAGAGAAAGGGTATGCAGATACTGGCCTGCAGCCTACAGCTCAGCCAGCTGCTGACAAGCAGCAGCTAACAGGGAAAGGCGATAGAGTACCATGTGATCATTCCTGCAAGTCTGATTAATGCAGTATACTCCAAGAATACAGGCTGATATCTTTATTATTCAAGCCAAATAAGTCAAATACTGTACACAACAGGCTCCACGGCTAAATTATCATTCACATGCTACATCAAAATCAGTAAATGCAAGCAGAGGATACTAAAAAACTAAGTATGTATCGTAACCAAAGAGATTCATCAGGCCCGTTTAAGCTGATTTTCTTACCTTGTAGTGATATTTTAGTCTGTGTTTTTATTCATATAAACCATCAGTGATGGAACAAAAGACTGCAGCCACAAACCTCCCCTTCCATGAATGCCAGAACATTTTAAGTAGTTTATCTGCTAGAAATCATTTCCTCTGTAGTCTATCCCCAACCACTTTAACTCCTTCAGCCCTGAATTCGTTGCCATAAATCCTACTTGCAGTGCCATGCAGGCTTTTTAGGGTTTATAGGGTTAACACCGAGAAATCACAGCAGTGCAACTGAATGAAGCGGGATAAGAGCCAAAGGAGTCATATCTGCGAAATCAAAGAAGGGAGACAGGAATGAGGAAAGTTGAGAATTTCGTGGCATTGTAGTGTGCAAGTGAAGATGCTTCAGATGCCTAGCAACAGCGCACGCAATCTCCACGGCAACAGCAGGCAAGTGCTGGGGTCACAGCATCGCTGCTGCACACCACGGGGTGATAACCCAGAGGCAACCTGCCCAGCCTGGCCACAGCACCCCTGTGCCTGCCACCCCACACTGGCACTGGCAGGACCTGCCCTAGTGCCAGTGGGGAGAACCGAGAGCCACAAGGCAGCCTGAGCACAGGGATGAAGTTTGCACCTACTCTGTGTAGGGTGGTCCCACAGCAGCAGAGCGTGGAAGCCCATGGGCATGTTCCTGGAATAGCTCAGCAATGGACAATGCATCTTTTCCTCCAAAATAATGTGTTCTGGCAGTGTTGCACAACTGGTTGAATAAATACAGCACAGGGGAAGAGACCCCAAAAACACCAGGAACCAGAGTTCATTGTCACCATAGCAAGCCCCTGGGAAATTCTGGACATGTAAGAAACACAGGCTGGAAAAATTCCATTATCAATTCACTTAGGAATTGCAGAGGATTCATGGGAGAGACTGAGGAGACTTTGCCAAGGCTTTCAACAGCTCCCGCTGAACTCGTCAGTGTGCTCAGGAGGGACAGGAGGTTTTGCCTTGTGGTTGTGCACACACTGGATCAGCCTCAGCACCTCTCCCACAACTGCGTGCAGCCACCTAAGGATGCCAGCATAGGCTGGGCAGAAGGGGAACTGGCATTGATGGCCACTTGGCTGTTGGCTGGCGAGCAGATTAAGGGAGAGGATTGCTGGAAATGACAGAGATTCAAATCCTGGGAAATCAACCTCTCAACTAGAAAGGAGAGATGACGGGGCAGTGGGAGAACGTGCTGACTGGGAAAGTCAGGAGAGGGCAACAAATTCAAAGTCATCTCTGGGGCTGCTCCCTGCCTTGGCTTGCCTCTTTCCTTTACTGCTAGGGCTGGCTTCCAGTACATGGGAACAGTTTCTCGCATGGAGGATTTTGGCTGGAGTTTGAAACATTCAGCTCCTGAAGAGCCTGAGCTTCACCCCAGAGTAGGCCAGTGGCTGCTCCACTGAGCTACAGGATTCAGAGGCTGGAAAAGCATCCCAAGTACAGCCAGACACATCTCCTGGACACAGCAACCTGTGTCAGGACACGGTAACTGCAGAATCTGATCACACAGCTCTGACAAATAAGGCAGGAAGAGCTGGAGTGAGAGGGAAAGGCACTCATGGAAAAAAAAACCAGCACCGGAAACGAAGAAAATCCACATTTATTTGGGGCATGGTCTTTTTAATGTAGTAGTGACCTTGGATTTTAGTTTATTTCCTTTCAAAAAAATGTGCTAGTGTTAAGTGACAATAAAGGCACACTGTAGGAACACTAAAACACATGCAGTCACACCATCTTACCGAAATTAATTATTCCATAAGCATCCAGAAAGAGAGGGACCGTGAGGTAGGTGCTTCTGGCTAGAGCCTAATAAGAGATTAAAGCTAGCAGAGAGGAGAACAATACAGCCATCAGGAAAAGTTATCTTCCATATTTAGGCTGAACTGCACTAGAAGTATGCCTACTGTATACAGTACCCAAGCAGCCTGGCACGGGTGAGGTAGCCCCTTGCAAGCAACTGCTACTGACTTTGTAGGAAACGGGTTTTTACTTCAAAGACAGAGCTAGCCAAGATTCCTCAAGGGTAAATGAGGAAAGTCTGAACTTCTGTTTTCCTGTTCACCCCAGTCTTCCTCTAACTTGAATTCAAGTGGAAGAGAGCTGTTTTTCACTTGAAATGTGTTTATTTTTCATGCTAGCTAAAATAAAAACCCTTCTAGAGAGCTAACAGCAAACATAGTGTACTGTTTCCCCTAAGTATTCATTCTCCTTCAAACAAAATCACTGTTTGGCCTTCCTATTTCTGCAACATCTTACGAGCCACTATGCAAATAAATAGTCAACTGTTCAAGTCAAGGCTTCCCTCATCAATGAGTTCACTGTGAAGGACTCGAAAGGCAAACACCCTCCAGAAAGCTTTCATATTCAGTAGAGGTCAGCTGCTAAAAGGTTTCAGTACAATAACTTTTTTTAACCTATTTTTTTTAGCCAGCACTTTCACAACAGCTCGTAGCACTACAGACAGCAATAGCTGGGCTCCTATCCTGTGAGAAAGCCGATAGTGTAATTTCTGGTTAATTAATTACTAGGATTCCCATATTAGATGGCAAGATCTGAGACCATCACGTCATATTGTTGACATGAATGAGGCTCAGCATGCAATTACCTAACAGAACTCGCAGGGGCTTCAAGAAGTCACATGAACATATGCAATGGCCAAATACATAAATAAATGCAGGATTATAATACTTCCTTATGACTTTCTAGTAAAGAGGACTGTAACTTCTCATGCCCTGAGCCAGACTGAAGGTCTCAAGAAGCAGACAGAAGGTACGTCAGAAACCACAACCAGCAACAAAATTTTTTAGAAGAAGGAGTTGTTTATTCCCTGCCTGGCTGTATAATCTGTCCAGAGCTTTGATGAAGAACGTCCCACACTTCACCATAAAATGAAATTACGTCACGGAAAAGAAAAATTACACTAAACATAGTCATGGTGGGGCAATTGATGTAATGGGAACTGAGGGACCCACATCCCACCTTCTGATCCAAGGCTAGATAGATGTGGCAATGGGGGCTCCTTCCCACTGAAGATCAGTAGCTTTCGGAAAACAATTTGCAGTTTTAATCCCAGGCTCTAACAAACAAATGAGACTGTGACAGAAGTGGTTATCCTTGATGAAAGTTTGACAAAGAAGCAAAGGATGTGAAAAAAGCCTGGAAATACGATAAACCAGAATAAGGCAGAGGATAATGGTGAAGTTTCTGGCTTTAGCTAATATTTAAATGGCATACGAGGGCCTTGTGTCTTCTGCATAGGAACTTCCCCAAGAATAACAGCTTACATGATTGGTATTCAGTATATCAGTGTATCAGTATTGGTCCTCTTGACCCGAGATTCCACCAAAGCTGTGGCCAGATGCTAGGTGACATTATTCAGTCAGAAGCAGACGGAGATATTTTAATGAGGTAACTATTTACTCCCTTGCTGAAGCAAGGAAAAAGCCACTAACACAGAGGACTTCTGTCATTAAGCCTGTATTATCATTATGCTGAAATTATATTCAGACCACTCCAAAAAAAAACAACTGCAGTGAAAATTCCAGCATTCACTTCAATTCATGAGGAAGAAAACAGAAAGGAGAAGGGAAATGAGCCAGCAAGAGCATATATAACCAGTACACATCCACCGCAGCTCCAACATTTCTGCACGGTGAAGGATGCGGCAATCACAGACAGCATCCCAGAATATGCTGAAAAATCTTTCAATGGGATTTTCTCTGAGTTCAAAGGTCTTTCTTAGGCTTAAGAAAGTAATATTTAAAAGGGTTATTGAAATAGAAGAAGGAATGGATACTTTAGTTTTTTCAAGTACTGGGAAAATTGTAGAAATTATTACAGTTCCCTAAAGTTTACTGAAAAATGGTATTGGAGTTTTGACTCCAACCTTCAGCTGCTAAAGGAAAGGAGGGTGGGGTGGAAATGAACTTTTTTTCCTCTTTTCATTGGTGAGATTTCTACTCTATGCTGCCTTAAAATGCTACATGTATTTTGATGCACGAGAACAGTCTGATCCACATTTCAGACTGCTCCTTTAATTCTCTGGTCTTCACTCTGACCACTGAAGTTTGATTTTGTGAAGTTAACCTTCACCAAAAATCAAAAAATCCTACCTATATTTTCTCCTCATTTATACAGCTTGAAATTATCACAATACATGAACATTTGCACAGCAACAATCACTTTTCTCCCTCCCAGCTTTGGCCTGAATACACCTCACGCTTTGCAAATCTTGAGGCTTGGCCTGACCACAGGACAGCTGGTGTGAGGTCTTCCCCATGATTTTTTCCAACAGCTTTATTCTTATCATACTGAGAGCAGCAGATACCATTTTCATTAACAGATACTCCATACCAGGTGCAGGCAAGCGTACAGCATCTCACAGCGCTGAAATAGGATGTTTTTCCGAATACAGCCACACCTGCCTTATTCTAGTGCTTAAGGGAAGGTGCACTGGAGGGAACTAGAGAGAACAGGATTCTCAGTGATTTTCTCAATGACCCTTGGGGACAGCACCATGTCACAACTTGCAATCCAACAAGACTGAGCCAGTCAGAATGAAAACTGAAAGCTCTATATGGATTATTAAATTATCAATCATCAAATGGTTTGGGTTTGAAAGGACCTTAAAGATCATCTTGTTCCAACCCCCCTGCCATGGGCAGGGACACCTCCCACTAGACCAGGTTGCTCAAAGCCCCATCAAACCTGGCCTTGAACACTTCCAGGGAGGGGGCAGCCACAACCTCTGGGCAACCTGTGCCAGTGTCTCATCGCCCTTACAGTAAAGAATTTCTTCCTAATATCCAATATAAATCTACCCTCTTTCAGCTTAAAACCTTTTCCCCTTGTCCTGTTGCTACATGTCCTTGCAAGAAGTCCCTCTCCAGCTTTCCTGTATGCCTTCAGATACTAGAAGGCTGCTCAGGTCTCCCCGGAGCATTCTCTTCACCAGACTGAACAACTCAAATTCTCTCAGCCTGTCTTCATCTGTCTTCAGCGTGTCAAGGTCCCTCTGGATGGCATCGTTTCCCTCCAGTGTGTTGACTGCACCACAGCACTTGGTGTCATTGGCAAACTTGCTGAGGGTGCACCTGATTCCACCATCCATATCACTGACAAAGATATTAAAGAGCACTGGTCCCAGCACCAACCCCTGAGGACCACCACTCGTCACTGATCTCCACTTGGACATCAAGGTGTTGACCACAACTCTTTGAGTGCAACCATCCAGCCAATTCCTTATCTATCGAGTGGACCATCTCCCAAGTCCATGACTCTCTAATTTAGTCATGCAGTCGTCCCTAATTTAATGTCGTGCAGGATGGTGTCAAATGCTTTGCACAGGTAGATGACATCAGTTGCTTACTGCAATAGTGTCTGAAATATCACGTCAAGTTTAGGACTTTATGGTGTTGATTGCCATATGAAGTTGGAAATGGTCCCTAGCGGTTTTAATAGGCAAGATACAACAATCAGCAACAGACAAGGATATCTGCAGCCTTTCAGTATCTAAAGGGGACTTATAAGAAAGGTGGAGACAGACTTTTCAGTAGGGCCTGTTGCGATAGCACAGGGAGTAATGGTTTTAAACTAAAAGAGGGTAGATTTAGATTTAACATAAGGAAGAAATGTTTTATGATGAGGGTGGTGTCACAGGTTGCCCAGAGTGATGGTAGATGCCCCAAGTGTGGAAACATTCAAGGTCAGGTTGGACGGGGCTCTGAGCAACCTTATCTACCTGAAGATGTCCCTGCTCATTACAGGGGGTCTGGACTGGATGTGACCTTTAAAGGTCCCTTCCAACCCAAACTATTCTATGATTCTATGATTTGAGATACATGTCTAATTAGTAAAAAACCAAATATGGCCATACTGCTGAACATCCAAAAAACCTAAGATTTTGTCTGTATAGGTTGCAAATATTAATGGATATGACCAAGACTTGAGTATTCCTGCTTGAGTTTCTGCCTGCTTGTGAAAAATGATTTAAAACCATACAAAATCTCTTCCAAGGAAAGGTACAGGGCTGCACAAATTTGAAGGGCAAAGCCATAATGTATTACTTATTCCTAGAAAAACAATTATCAACCATAGCTTTCTCAATGCAGCTTATTAATTTGAATCACACCACACACAAAAGTCACCTTAGCAATTATGAATTACGCTGCTTCAATATTCACCTGGCAGCCAAAGTATCTTATACCTGCCACATCTTTGCTGATTAATACCTCAATCTGTACAAGCACAGAGCAGAAGACATTGAGGACTCTTTAAGAGAAAATAAAAGGAAGTGTAGGCTTCCATTTGGAAACTTCCTTCAAGCTAGCTGTAATTAGTCAATTTGACTTTTTCCAAGTTGTAAGGGATTAAGTGAGAATAAAGAGAAGTGGAAGGCTAAAACTAGACTTGCATTATCACCACTATCGAATGACATGCCAATGGACATGAAAACAGTATCTGAATAAACCACAGTTGTCCACTAAAGCACACATTGACAATACATCATATACATGTGAGTATATATCACATATAAAAAACCACAAACATGTACTTTAGACATAACACAAATAAAGGTATTCACATACCACCATAAATACCCTGACTTCTTGCCATTTTCAAGGAAGCCAATGGCCTAGACCTTTACAAGCATTTAAATTATACAGGGGCATGTTTGCAGTCAAAAGAAGCAGCCAACATGAACCAAGCAACCTCCCACACACAGATGAACACATTAATGCTTATTGAACTGGGGACTCATTATCAAGTATATTGCCAGGCCAGAAGTTATTCTGTATGGAAGATATCAGTCTACTTGACATCTTCTCTGGTAAACGTTAGAAGAGTACTAGTAACAACTGAATCTTCTTATACCTCTGCACTCTCTAGTTAAACGGCAGGACATAGACAGAAGAAAAAACAAGGGTACATTTTATACTTCTGCTTCTATCTACCAAAAGTATCCTCATTGCAGTTGATGAAACTCCATGGGTACCATGTATCTGTTGAGCAAGCTCTCTGCAGCACAAGGTCACAACACCAAGGTCTTAGAAGATCTTAGCTTATGGGGATTTTACGAGGACTTAATGTCAAAGCTCGTATCAGACTGTGGCCCAGAATTTCACTTGGAACATGTACGGATTACCCAGTGTAAGGCACTGATGGTAGAGAATTTGCTACAATTTGGCTGCATTGCTATCACATTAAGATGCTGCCCCTGCTTCCAACAAAAAAAACCAACAAATTTTTCTTTCCCTTGCCAACTGATGCAAAAGATGTTAGAATAAATGTGTGAAGGAATTATTCATTATATAGTGTAGAATTCTTTGTTCAGAAACAGCTTCTGACAGCAGCACCAGACAGAAGCTGTGGCAACTTTAGAATATCCTTTGCTCACTCCCATGAGAGCATACAAAAGTTTTGATCCCTCCAAGGCTTCAGGACAGCATAGCACCTATCAGCAGTTTTACATACTAGCCCATATGACCTTGCTGGCAGGAGGGGGGTACTAGTGGTGTGACACCACTGGAGCGATGTTTTCACCCAGAAGTTGTTGAGGCAAACATCTCACTGGTCAAGTTCTGGCCTACCTTGTACTGATAAGTCTTGACTCCAGTAAGGCTTTTGACAGCATCTCCCATCATATCCTCATAAACACAGACATCACTGTGTATAAATACATGATGTGGGGTTAAAGAAGTCAGACTCTTCTCAGACGTGACAGGACAAGAGTGGATGGACACAAATTTTGAAATACAGGAAATCCAATTCAAACATATTGATAGGCTGGAGAGTTGGGCGGGGAGAAACTTAATGAAATTCAACAAGGGCAAGTGCAGAGTTTTGCATCTGGGGAAGAACAACACCATGCACCAGTACAGGCTGGGGGCTGACCTGCTC
>VZRW01001549.1:168000-185547 GCA_013398125.1 Aegotheles bennettii
GAGCACTGGAACAGGCTGCCCAGAGAGGTTGTGGAGTCTCCTTTGCTGGAGACATTCAAAACCCGCCTGGATACGTTCCTGTGTGATGTACTCTAGGTGACCCTGCTCTGGCAGGGGGGTTGGACTAGATGATCTTTCGAGGTCCCTTCCAACCCCTAGGATTCTGTGATTCTGTGATTCTTTGATAAGATAAAGCTTTTTTGCCATGAGGGTGGTTCAACACTGGCACATGTTGCCCATTTTTTGAATATCCTGGAGATACTCAAAACTCAACTGGGCAAGATTCTGAGCAACCCGCCCTAGGTCATCCTGCCCTGAGCAGTGGTTTGGACTAGATGATGTCCAGACGTCCCTGATGACCTCTGTGACAATGTGTGATTCTGTGAGCAGGAACTCGCCATCCCTTGGGCATAGCACAACTTGCTCCCAAACTGTGCCTGGCTGCTACAGCAACATCAGGTCATTCCCACAACCTCTTCCCTTTGTGATAACACATCTCACGTGGAACTCATTTATTGACAACACATGCTCCCTAAGTAAAGTACACACAGTGGAGGAAGATTATACATGAACTTTAACAAAACCCATCAATACATTTAGACTACAACTCTGAGACTTTATGTTGCCTTCTTCCTGTAAGGGTGGAGGAGAGTTAAGGGTGGCCATGAGTGTATTTGATAACACAGGAGACAATTCAGGGATGTGTATTTCTGAAATGCATGGGGCTTGGCAACACTGCTCTGAAAAGGCTCAGTGCAGCACAGGCATGGGTTTCTGCCAGCTTTAGCAATTTCTTCACAGAGCATCAGCAAGACCCTATGTTTTTGAGTCAGATACAGCAAGGAGATATGCTGCATGACATTCAGTGGCAAATCAAAACCACAGCAGAGTATTGTTTTAAGTATCATGTTTGTATCCCTTACTTGTTCTTCACATAAAGAAAGACTAAAGATTGAAAAGCTGATTTTTATTTTTTTTTAAGAACCTGAGAAACATCACAGCTCATGCTCTTTGCTCTTTCTGCAGGACTCCTTGCAGAGGGTTCACTGGGTTCTTCAGTGAAACATTATTAGGTCTGACACTTTAATTAAAGAAGGTGTCAAAACCCTTTTTTTACATAAGTCGCATATTACACTTTAGAGTCAAACACATGTAAATTACAAAAACAGCATCACAGCAAAAGCTTTTACACAATCCATGAAACTGGGCAGCTTTCAGGACCTCATATCACCTGAACATCATCAGTTCTCAGTTTACAATGCTCCTGAGAATAAGATTCAGTTTCCTAACAAAAGGACAAGCATTAACATCCATAAAGAAGCAAAACAGTAACACGTAACACAGAACACATTTGGGGCACGTTGCTTCGGTTTCTACGTTCAGAATCTTCCATACCTCTCCTAATTTTTCCATGAGTCATCTAGTAAGTTCCAGATTTCTGAGGTGTTGAGTGGAAGAGCAAGGGAAACCACGTCGCTTGCTTCAGGACTGTGTAGCAAAGTCAGTGATGAAGACTGAATTCTCATTTGGCTCTGCCAACTCCCAGACCTCTGCTCAACCCACAGTCTGAACTAGGGAGGTCTTTCACAAATGCAACCATTACTACCAACTGCCTCAGTGGCCCCCAAGCCCTGGCCATCCACTACTTCTGTTCAAGACCCAGCGATGTTTCTTGCAGTCAGAAGAAACCAGGAGTGCTCAGGAGGGAGAGCAGAGTAGGAAGTCACACATGCACGCTACTTGCCCAACTATGATTACATGGCTTATCATTTCTCAACTGAATGATCCCATTTTCTCACTCCATCATTAAAAAAACCACCTACTTAGGCTATACAACCGTGATTAATTACCTATGGTATGGCTAGTAGCATTTTTACAGCCAAGTAAGGAGCAGTAATACAAATTGCCCTACACTACCATGAATCAAGCTTAGTACAACACCTATTGCCTCCCTACCTGTGCTGACTGGGTCCTTTTCATCACTCAGGCTAGACTAGCAGGCAAGCCATGCAGAACAATTCCAGTCTGTCTCACAACTGGGTCACAACCTTAGGAAAAGCAATAGGATACACTTTCATCCACCCCAAAACTGCACAGTGTACAGGACCAGGAAAGGACAGAAGGGGAAATCAGGAGCGGGTTTTGCAATTAGAGTTGTCTTGACTTTAGATCCACTGATTGGTGTTTGTACACCAAACCCAGAGCTAACTGCAGCAAACAAAAGCTTTTTCCTCCCAACAGTGCTCACTGCTGAAACATTGCATAGTCTCACTGCCATCCTGCCCGGCACTGCCTGGGGTTCAAACCAGCTGCCTAAACCCAGATGGGCAAGAACACATACAATGTCTGGCATCCAGCTGGGCTCTGGTGTCCCACAGGTCATGGCCATCAGCCACACATCCATCACTCAGGTACTCCAGTTCATTTGAAATGGAACTGGGCGTCAATTCAGTTTAGGCAACAGACTCATATTTTTGAGTATTAAATACTTATTCATGAGCCAAATCCTACTTCCCTCATCTCTGGATGCAGAGGTGAGCATGACCTGTCCTCTAACATGAGATACATTTGTCTTTTCAAGTGAGAATGATTTCCTGAAGGAAATGGTGAGGTCATCACAAATAAACATCCCAGTCAAATCCTGACTTAGCTAATTTCTAGTGAATGAAGCTACAGAGCAGTGAGTGCACCCGTGACCTTGAAAGGGAAGACAGAAGCAGCAAGGCTAATTCCCAAGACTCATAAAATGACAGTTCATCACAAAACCTCAAATAGTATCCAAAACTTATTCCCCTTGCTCACAAAATTCCTACTATATTTCCAGCCACAGACAGGCACCACTATTCTTCCACAAGTGGAACTCACATCTCTATCTCAGAGCACTGCAGATCAGGCTACCCTGACACCTGCTCTTTCCAGCCTCCCATTCCTAGCTGCATTCCTTATCTGCTGCAAATAGCTCAAGCTCTCTTCAGTTACAAGTACCTTGCTTTCCCATCCACTGCCACAGGCACTACCACTCTTTTCTCCACTAACTCAGGCTGTTATTAGTTGAGCATATATTAAGTGACATTAGCATTATCAGACAGAGTCAGTGCCTGGGAAATACAAGCAATGTTGGACCCTTGGGCTGCCTCTACTCCAGGCTACCATCCCCTCCACCTGCCCTTTCTCCAAAGACATGCCAGCACTAGCTGAATGTTTCCCTAGGCACTGTGGTGGCGAAGGGCTGGGGACAGAAATGAGCTGGTACAGCTGCCTCCCCACCTCCTCAGAAACAGAAAGGCGCTGGGCAGAGCAGAAAAGAGCTGAAATGTATGTTAGATCAGTACGAGCACAGGAACAGCAAGAACAGGCCAAGGGAAACCCAATACGGACAGATGGAGGAGACGATCCCATACCCTGAGGAGAAGGATATTTTGCACCCTTCGTGGGTGCACTAGTGGTACAAACAGATTATGTTGACCTCACCCTCTGTCCCTGGAGCTCTCAACCTCTCCAAAACTTTTATTATTTAACAGTACTGCTGATGCCCAAGGGTATCTTTTCTGGTATCAGTGTCACGACAGCTCCATATGGCATTGCTCATTGTTGTGCCCTTGGTCTCCAACATCATTGTGGCCTGGAGGTCCTCTTCCCTTTGCACTTCACTAAATTGTGCAGCTTAAGTGTCTGCAATATTTTTATATTCCACTGTTTTATCACACAGACAAGGGATTCAGCAGCATCCACAGTGATCTTTAGCTTATAATCACACCACTTTCCTCTCTAATCCTTCTTTCTCTTTCAACTACCTCTTCTGAAACCATTTCAAAACGCTGCTATGATAATCTTCTCTGTCCTCTCTCATCCTCCCACACAACTCCAAGTCCAAAATGCTTCTGTCTCTGACACCTTCCCTGCAGTTCATTATTTATCTCTCTCATGCAGGCTCTTTTTTCCCACCACAGTTCCCAAGGCATCAGGAACATAAAGGAAACGTTCCCAAGGAGTGTAAGGAACAAAAGGGTGATGGCAGACCGGGTTATCCCTAAACAATCCCACACTTAGATAAACAGAAGGCAGCACTCAACAAATGAGTAGGAAAAAAAAAAAAGAAGGGTATAGAGAAGTAATTATAATATGTAAATCTGCTCAGGAATACTGAAATACCAGGAATTTTTCATTTTACCTTTGAAAACCTGTTTTTTCTACATACTTTGGACCAGACAGAGGTTGAAAGGGGTCTTTGGCCTCTTTTGACCGACATACTCAGTTCTCCTTCAGCAAATATTCTTGGGGAGGGGAAAAAAAGCCAGCAACAGTTGCGAGTTATCACTGTACAAACACAGGAGATTCCTTGCTGAAGAACTGTACAAAGGAAACTGTCACAGAGCCAAAATATTCTCATGTCACAGCCAAGCTTCTTGCAACTTCCCAAATAAGGCCATGACTTTAAAGAGCATGTCTTTTCAAAGCCTCATCGATTTTCATCGCCTCATGAAGAAGCACATTGTTTATGTGTCTGGGTGTGCTGATATTAAAATGGGATGAGATGGACACAGCTCGGTGGTTTCAAAGCCTGGTTTCCAGACAGAATGAACCAAATAATCACAGGAAGCTTCTAGAGGCTGACAGCACCCCTTTGGCCACTATTTTGAGTCATTCCCTGTACAGTCTGAAATTAGAAGGTGTGAAGATGCTAACAGGGACAGCCAGCATTTCCTAATACTCTGGGGATAGATTTCAAGCAATTTTTGAAGCACAGTATTATATTTCTCCAGCCTCCCAAAGCCCAGAGACTGCTGCATCAAAAGTAGAGTTCATGTTAAAGTTCAGGCCATGTTTCAAGTCATATCTCTGTTTTTCAAATATCAGTTTACTCATCTTCAGAGAAAGAAAGAAAATAAACTGTGGAATTAGATCAACTTTAGATCAACAATTAGATCAACTGGTTTATATTTATTATCCATTCTTCTCCCGAAGCCTCGCCAATAGTTTCCAGTTGGCCAATTGTTAAAAATAATTAAGTGCTTCAGTTCTACTACTTATTTTGCACTTGAAGCCCCGCACTATGAAATTGGTATTTTTTTGTACAAACATTTGAAAACAAAGCAAGTCCTTAAAAAACACCCTACAGAAAACCTTGCAGGTCTAAACCATTCCAGTTATCCTGTCTTTGCAACTACAATGTGTCCATTCCTCTAATAATCATATGGCAAAAATATACTCATAGAACTTTAAAGCCGTGGACAGAAAAGGAAGAAAAGCAGTAAGACAACTATGACAAGGTCAGTAGAGCTTGTGTATTCTGAAAGCACAAGCTAGTTAGGTGGTGGCTATTCAGAAGGTACAGGCTGTAGTATTACATAGACACAAAAGAGAGAAAAAGCCAAAGGAAAACAGCAGAAGCCAGAGCAGAGTAATACATGACAGTTATTGCTAAACACTGAGCAGCTCAAACTTGGTGGTACATGACTTCAAGCAACTCCAGTAAGGCTAATGACTTCTTCTAGTCCATGTGCTACATAACCCAACAGAGTGAACTGCCAGTGTATGAACAGTGCTGGAAGCAGAGCGTCTCTTGCACTAAGGGTTGCCCTGAGGCAAAAACCAAGTCCTTATCCTCTTCTCCACCTTGATCACACATTCACACTCCTGCCTTTACCCTGTGGAGCACCATGCAGCCACAAACCAGATGAAAAAATGGCTAATCCAACAGAAAACTGATGAATTTTATTTGGCTGGATTAACAAACTAACAAAACATCTTAAAACAAAATGATCATTAAGTCTCATACAAGGACAGTGGTGGGAAGGTCCTAATAGAGCCAGGGGGAATCAACACACAATTACACCAGTTTAGGCATAACTAATAAACTGTCCTGTAGGGTTTATCTACACGAGAAAAGTCTAGAAAGGTAATCTGAACTAACATTTCTGTAATGAATCAAACCACATTAGATCCCTGCAGACACACTCATTATTAATTAAATCAACCCTATTTCATATTTAGTATAATTTACTTTGATGTGAATTAAGCTTAATCAAATTAAGGTCACTTGAATGCTGAATCAGAATATATACAGTGGTTTAATTTAGTTTACCTGATTTACTTTACATTCACATTTTGGGTGATTTGGATTAATTTTCCTTCATGTCCTTCTGCAGACAGCTTTAGAATGGAGACAGGACAGCAGAGAACAAAAGAGATGCTGGAAAACTCCCCCAAAAATCAACAGTTTTGAGCTGTCAGTTAATTCATTCCCCAGGAAAGGGGTACTAGAACCTGTGCATCCTGCTGAGGACACGCTGGCAGGGCTGCTGCGTGATCACTCTCCATGAATTTCTTTCCTGTCCCTCTATCTTTGCTGAAGTTCCCTTGGACCCCAGAGGCTGGAGAGAGAGCATCAGACCCCGCAAGTCTTCACCACTCCATCCTCCTGCATTTGCAATACCTGAACAGATGTTGATGGGCATGAGAAATGCATGTCCTGAGGGAAACTAAGGAAATCCTCAAGGAAGCTTAGGCTTAGGATGTGGTTATTTTTTTAAATAGCAGATCACTAAAATATTTGATGTGGTTTGCACTATTAGGAAAACACAGCAGGTATCAAAGTTGTTGTTTTTGACAAAATAACAAAAAATCATAGAAGTCCTCTTCTTTAGGCAGATGTGTTAAAGTCACTTGTCATGTTTATTCACAGTTTAAAGGTCTTACTCTAATTTTGCTTACCCTCCTCCAACATTTAAAAAGTCACCGCTGAGTCTTCTAGCAAACTACTTCCACATTCCTCTTACGTGACTATGCTTTTTACCATTACAGAGATTTTTCTGTATACACAGATGTGTAGACAACTGCACTCTGTTGTATTTAGGGCACTAGTCATCTAATATTTTCTGCGATGCAGGTACCATCTGTGAAGCTGAACTGCAGTTCAGGCCTATCATATTGACATGAGCGTTGGAGAATCAGATTGATATTAGATTATAATCCCATTGCATTCAAATAGAAGATGAGGATTCTAGCAAGCTCAGGCTTAACCATAGCCTCTAATACCCAAGCATACCTCTAAATAGTTTGTTGAAGGAACATTTAGCTGTGGTGTTTGTTTTGCAGTGTCCAATCAGGATTATCATCTTTTAAGGGTCACAAAAGGTGTCCAAACCTCGGAAGCAAAAGGGTGATGAACAGACCCTGATGGCAATAACAGATGACAGCTGTGGGTCAACTAAGGGTGCAACTAAGTTTGCAGTGACAGACTTTGACCAAAATGACAAAGAGATCAAAGACTGGAGACCAGTGTCAAGACTAAGAGGACACAGAAAGCATTCCTGAGTAAGGAAGAACTATTTTTTTAACAATTTAGCATGGAAATCCTTAGCAAACCACTGCGTTAATCAGACCGTGCAGTGATTTGAATTTAAGCTCCTGGAACCGTGAAGTCACCACCAAGAGGAGGGTCAGACACAAAGCATCATTTCCACTTGGGCTGCCCTGATGCACCCAGGTCTCACAACAGCCTTCTCTCCCACTCCCTGCAGCACCATTGCTGTGATGGTGACAGACATTTTTACAGCTCCATGGTGAACTGGTTCAGGGGATGGAGCCAGCTGAAAACAATGTTCTGCCATCAGACTGGGAGCCATGACTAAACCAGACCTGTGCCAGTACCAAAGCCAGAGCCCAGGAGAGCAGTGATGGCTAAATGCACAATGCAAGGCATTTGCTCCACACACCTCTGGACGAGCTTCGCAGCTTGAGACATGCCCTCATGTGCATTTACTGCTCTTACAAACTCATTTCTATCTTCCCTCGTTTGCTGCCTGGCTCAGCCTCCCTGCTCTGCTATTTCTGTAACACTCTCATATTCAATACCATGAAATTTTAAAATAGTATGCTGGCTCAGGTTTTTTGAGATACTGCAAAGGGTTGCAGTCATGCAGTTCTGGCACTATTTTTGTTTAGCAAGACAGGACAGATGAGACAAGCTCATCCTCGGGCAACATCCTGTGGACAGCAAACTCAGGGAGTGTTCCCAGGGGGTCAACACAACAGGCCTACTGGGACCCCCCCACTACACACACACAAGTTCCTTGCCCATATTTCTGTTCATGTCTTACTTCCATTTTTGCTCATGAGCCCCTGCAAGAGGCAGCAAGAGAGGCAACAAGAGGTGCTTGTGTTCCTATTTGTTTATGTTAAAAGTGAGGACTTCCATATACAGGACAGGCACAGAGCAGCTTTTTTTGGCTCCCTTCCTAAAAGTTACCAAATTTCCCCCACAGATCTTTGCCCTCAAATGAAGAAGTGAGCCTTCACTGCCCCATCAGACCCCAATCCTGTCAATACTTGCACAAGTACTTAGATCTATTACAGTCAGTGATCTTATCACAACGGTCATTAGGTTCACAAACATCAAGGATGCTGTTCCCAGTAATAAGGTCAAGAATGTGAATGTGTCTTTTCAAGATTAGGACCTTAATACCCGAGCATCAGCCAGCTTTCCTCCTGCCTCCAGCATTAGATGTGGGCAACTGAAATCCCCGAGGATGGAGGGGGATGGCCATCTCCTGTGTGATGTACTCTAGGTGACCCTGCTCTGGCAGGGGGGTTGGACTGGATGATCTTTCGAGGTCCCTTCCAACCCCTAGGATTCTGTGATTCTGTGATCTCCAGGCTGACTTGCAGGTAGAACAAAGCACTGCTCTGGACTACTCCTGGATGTGTGATCAATCAGCCAGCCCCAGGAATCACCACTCACCATGGCATTCTTGGTGGTAGTTGTATGTGAATCATATGCTGTGAACTAGCACTTGACAATGCCGATTAAAACAAATAAATATAAAGCCAAGACTCAGCAGGTCAGGCTCTGGGAGGATCCGTCACAATGCTGGGCTACTGGTGGAGTCATAAGGTGGTGGTGTGAGTTACCGATCACTTTGGCAGCAGCTGACAAAGCAGCACTTCAGTGAACTCCTCTAATGGAAAACACTGCATGTGCTGAAGTGAAACGAAGGGATGTAACTTCTTGTTCCAACTACTCACAGATGGTTCTTACTACCAGACCCGCAAAACAACATATAGGGACAGATATAAGGCATTTTATTAAACATACAGGTAAAATGAATATCTAAGTCCATGTTCTCTGTCTTTCACTTATCTGACTATTCAAAGAAATTAATAGCCTGAGAATAGCAAGACTGATTTATTTGGATGATTCAACCTCTTACTTCTCAATGTAACAGCTGTGCGATCAAAAATTGACTTAGTTTCACCTAGATGATGTATTTAGTTATTTAATAGAAAGATTAGCATGCAAATGTATTACAGCACTCTACACTAATTCATTACCTAGCCAGAATATTAAACTTACCTCATTCTGTCAAAATATGCTAGTCCAGTATTTCTCTCATTTTAAATCACAAATCCTTCTCAAAAAGGAATTCACAGATTGTCTCAAATCCCAGTACTGTTTGGCAGGTGGGAAGGAGAGTGACAGATAAAACAGCCATTTAATAAGATGATGATTTTAGTATCAAAAACATTTTAACTGGGTAATAACAACATAAAGAATCTAAAGGCATGGATACACGTATACAAACTGCATGAAAATATGTACATATGTGGATGATTTTAACTTTTTTGTTTCCGATTTTTAAACTCTCTTTTGATGTCCTCTAGACCACAAAACACAAGTTGAGTAGTGCTAGTCTGTTTGGTGCTGAAGACATATTCCTGCTCATCCAGCACGCACATAACAGACTTATTTCCAATTACAGCTTTTTCACTTGAATTTACTTATTTAAGCTAACCTTTTACCACGAGCATTCAACAGTCCTGGTTGTGTTTAGCTGTTCCTGCTGCATGCAAACATAAACCCATGGAACACTACTGCAGCCAACCTCCTGATCTTCACACAGCTATAGAGAAAAAAGGATACAGCATGCAATTAAAGGGATTATGGTGACCATGGCCCTGCTCCTTGCTAATGCCATTTCACTGTATTTTCTAGATCTCCTTGTTACTGAGGGAGTGGCTTGCCTTACTGACGAGGGATAAAGGAAGGAAGCATAAGAAGGAAGCAATGCACACGCTGACTAAGAAGAAGCAGCGAATGATGGGAAAGGAAAAAGAAGAAAGAGGAGGAAGGAATGAATGGAGAGCAATACACAAAGGACTCTATTCTAGCAAAGCAAAGACTTCAACAGGACCAAATTAAGCATATCCTTAAATCCTGTGCTAGACTGAGACCCAACTACATAATCATCTTAATTCCCCCTCAGGTAAGTATTCTCATCCTCCAGCAGATAAAGAAATTAAGTCAAAACAGTTAAAAGATTTAGCAGCCTCAGACCAGCAAAGGAAGCACAGAGCACAAAGGTCCCCATAATTACAAAGACTGGGACTGAACAGCCTCACTGCAAAGCCAGACCCAAACTATGTCCTCCTTGCTGGAGCATGCACCTGTGGCATGCCACAATTCATGGTACTACATAAAGCCGAGTTACTCTACACAGCTTTTTGGTTTTGCTTTTTTTCCCCCCAGTCAATCACAGGCAAACGTGTCTATTCACCCTGGCACCTATGTGAAGCTGAAGAAAGAGAGGAGAAAGCTATGAGATCTCAAGTTGCAGGAATGACACCTACTGCCTGAGTAATGAATTGCTCACCTAAACGAGATCTGCACTCAAAGACGAGGGGCTTCCAGAGGATAAGCTGGTGCATAGACCAGAGCCAGCAACATGCACTTGCAGCCCAGAAAGCCAACCATATCCTGGACTGCATCGAAAGAAGCGTGGCCAGCAGGTTGAGGGAAGTGGTTCTGCTCCTCTGCTCCGCTCTGGTGAGACCCCCACCTGGAGCATTGTGTCCGGTTCTGGAGTCCCCAGCACAGGAAATACATGGACCTGTTAGAGTGGGTCCAGAAGAGGGACACAGAAATAATCGGAGGGTTGGAGCACCCCTCCTATGAGGAAACACTGAGGGAATTTCCTGGAGAAGAGAAGGCTCCAGGGAGGCCATAATGCAGCCTTTCAGTACTTAAAGGGGGCTTATAGGAAAGATTAAGACTTTTTACTAGGACTTGTGACAGGGCAAGGGCAACAGTTTTAAACTGAAAGAAGCTAGGTTTAAATTAGACATAGGGAATACATTTTTTTATAATGCAGGTGGTGAGACACTGGCACGGGTTGCCCACAGGAGTTGTGGTTGCCTCCTCCCCAGAAACGTTCAAGTTCAGATTGGATGGGGCTTCAAGCAACCTGGCCTAATGAAAAATATTCCTGCCTGTGGCAGGGGTTTTGGACTAGATGATCTTTAAAGGTCCCTTCCAACCCAAACCATCCTATGATTCTATGAAACAGGCCCAGTCTTGCTGCTGACTATGAGGGTGATTGCATGAAAGGCTGCAGGGAATAAAAGCAGGGAGGGAAGTTTAGTGATGTGAGGAAAAGTGCTGAATTCCTGGTCAACAGCATGCATAACTCCAGGGGAAAAAAATTCTCCATCATGAACCCAGGTGTGCTGGGAACACGGTAGTAGTTAGAAAATGCTTACCCATACTACCAGCTAGGTTACACAGTTTGTAACCCAAGCACAGGGGAGGCCGAGTAGGAGGGTCTGCAATGTGTAAGAGAGAGACCAAGAGTAGCAACTCAGTAAGAGCCAAATTTTAATTTGTAGTACATAGCATTCCCTGGAGAAACGGTTTCAGGAGCATTTATGGTGATGCCAGGGAGCACTACCTGAACCTCCTGCTTGCTCCTACCCTGTATGTACACCCTTTGTGTATGGGAAGTGTGAATTTTCTTTTCTTCTGTCTTTGTATATAAAGACTTCACAATCTGCTTCATCCTACCAAACCACAAATGGCTAAGTCGGCACAGCTGAGCGGAGCAGGAATGAGAACTCAGAAGAAACATATAAACTAACACAGGACTTGAAACAAATGTAAGGCTTGAATGCCTACATCAAGAAGGAAAATCAAAAGTTTCTGGCTACCACATGTCTCTCCCACTCCAGGACTGTGAAATAGCCAGTGAAATGTAATGCTTCACTCATTGCAGTGAGGTTACAGAATGACACTTTGGAAAATCAGAAATGTGAAGGTTTTCAGGCTCAAATTTTTGGTAAGGACTTGCCCAGCCTGTCTCCTCTAATTCATTAAAATAGATATTCTTAATGCTTTTGTAACCCTCAAGTGCAGAATAGTTTGGAAGAGACTGTCGATACCATTCTGAGTATTCTGCCTCAATGCAAAAATGCAGTCTCACAGGAAGAAACGTTCTGCGGTGCTAAATATCTCAGAAATGAAAAAGAAAAAAAACTCCACACTTCAACCGTTTTCAATTTCACATGGCCACAACCCAGACTGAAGCACACTTCGAGTGTTACTGGGTGATATGCATGCACACCCATGAACATGGAGCCATCACAAGGAGAACATGCCGGATGAAACATCAGGTTATTCCACCTCCTGCAGAGAAACATCTCCACCAAGCCAGGTACTAGGAGACAGCCTGTCTGTACACTGCAAAGCTCCCCATGGGCTAATTAGCCAGGAACAAGGTGGATAAACCCAAGCAGGGCTGTGTGCTGCCACAACTTACACCCCAGAGGCCTCAAGGCAGCCTGTCTGGAGATCTGGTGTCTTCTTCCTGGGCTGTGTTACAGCAGGGATGGGGGCTTTACTGGTGCAGGGTTCAAATGCGTCTTGGTGGAAGCTCTGAGCTGTAGCAGGGTGGCTTTTGGTCGCTTCACCTCATTATGGCACATTAGATCAAAAAGCAGATGAAATGGAAGTCTTGGGTAGGTGACTGTGGATGAAATCTGCCTGAGGGCAAATAAGGGGCTGAGATGAAGAAATGGCAGCACAACTACTCCACATCTCCTCCATGCTTCTGAAAAACTGAACCGAGACACATGGCTGAGAAAAAGGGGAGGAAGCACTGGGGATCCCTAGTGTTCTGCAGTGGCTGTGGAGAAAACACAGGAATATATCCCAAATCTCCCCATTCTCTTGTAGCAGCAATACCAATGTACACTGGGGCAGTTTTCACTGCCTGTCTACTGCAATGAAGGACACTACTTTTCAGCTAATATTTTTTAAAAATGTAAATAGAAAGCAGATGAGAAAATGGTAAGATTCAGATTCAACAAAGAAACCTGAAGTATCTGTAGTGACCTTCTCAGATTCAGAAAATCTATAGCTCATTCAATTTATTTTATTTTAATTCTGTAATTATCAAGATTGAACATTAGTCAGGATTCATTTTATTTTGGCAGCAGCTTTAGAAATCTTTTCTAAAGAGCTTCAGTGGTGCTCATCTTACACAGCGTGCAGAATTGAGAGAAACTACGATGGATAGCAAGAAAAAAAAGGAAAAAACCACAGAAGTCCTAACCTGCAAGATATGGGAAATTAGAGCCTGAACTGTGAACTTCTGTAAAGATTTTGATTTATTTCTTATAACAAATGCGTATAAGTACATAAATACTTACAAATAGGGAAGTATTGTACTGTCCAAAGGAAGCACCTAGCCAAGTAGAAAAAAACACTCTGCAGACACCACTGAGCACAACACACTTCAAATGGAGCTGTTCTGCACTAGTGTGCCTGTTGTTTAACACCATCTGAGTGACCCAGGAAAGGGCAGAAGTGAAACACCACACAAAATCACAATATTGAGTTAAACAGACCTGCCCACCCTCACTTGAAAGATTACCTTCAACGTCAATTATACCCTTACACAAAGAACACAAAACAAAATATTTCAAACAAAAAAAAAGAGGGAATGCACAAAAATACGTCCAGAGTTTATTTTTTATTTTAGAGACGGAAAAATAAGCTTATTTTTTAAGTATACAGAATAACACATCCTGACAGTAAGGGTATTCTGATGGAAACCCAGCATCGCTCAGTTCCCAGTGAGCCGCTGTCCTTGCGTGGCCATAGCCAGCATGGTGCAACCTTCAGCAGAGGTCCAAAATTTGCTGACACAGGAGTTTGTCCACAGCTAGAGCAAATTATCCCTCTAAAGATCTAAGCTGAGCTAACAAAAGCAATTTTCTGTCAGCAGCATAGTAGCCACACTTGGGATTTTGCTGATGAAACGGTGACAGCCAAAGGGCTGGGTGTTTTCTCATCAAATGTCACTGACAGAATTGCGTAGCACAGATTTGGCTTGAAAGTCTGCTAACCTAAACATACCAAAAGGCATGATTGTAAGAAGTGGTGTGACAACTCCCAGCTATCCTCAGGAGCCCACAGCCATGCATGCTGCGATACTATGGCACAGAGTAGGAGTCAGAAAGTGGCAGGGCAGAGTTTTCTAATTAAACCAAAATTAGCTAAATTATAAGCATATTGCTCCAACTCAGAAATCAATTACTTACTGACAAGGTTAAAAGACACTATAGACAGCTTGATTTTATTATCCATCTCAGGGGATGCTACTACTTTCCTGCAGGAGACAATACACTGGGCCACTAGTCCAGTGTGGTCAGTAACCCCAATTCTGATCACATTATAAACACAAACAACACCTTCGCTCTGATTTGTTACAGATGCAAACAGAAACAAACCATAAAGAAAAAGAAAACACAGAAAATAACAGTGCATACATACCGCTCCAGTTACCCCACAAGCAAAGTAAAAGCATTGGCAAAACCCCTGAGTTATCTCCCAAACTGCTTAAGGAACAGAAAACGTGGAAGACAATGAAATGCTCACTACATTGTGTTTATTGGAGCAAATGTAAAGACTTTGCTTGCTTGTGTCTGAGAAAAAGTTTAAGAGAATGATTTATATACACTTCCTGTTATTAAAACAGGTTTATACTATGAACATTCAGTTCTCTTTTTCTCAGGGTGTTGCTCCATCTCTTTAAACTAGGGCTAAGTACAACAGCCTTTTAGGATTTCCAGTTGGCAGCTATACAGAAACATCAGAATAAAAAGGTTGACTGTAGCCGGAGAACTCTACAAATGTGAAGGTGCTAAGGGACACAGTTTTTCCCAGTAACTTCTGTACTGAACTCATTACCTTGGCATGGATTAAAGCATGTGTTACCACAAAAAAAGTAAGAAGGTAAAGTTTTAATCTGAATAATCCTATTTAGAGGTTGTTCCCATCTCTGGACATTCACAGTATGTTCTGTTTGGAAAAAAACAAAGTGCTTAAAAAGGGAGGCTTTCGCCACCTCACTGCCACAGGACTGCAGCACAGAGAGCCAACTCACACTCACCACAGTCATGGCAGAGAGACAGTGAAGATACTTTCAGGGATCCACCCCAAATACCATAGCTGGTTTTTATTTTTAAGAACAGAGACCACTAAAACACAGATGCCTTATAAATGTGTGACTAAGACATGTGAGGTTACACCTCTGTCGACAGAATGTCAAAAAACCTTATTTCATCTACAGCAATATTCACAGACATTTTCCCAAATATGAGCTAATTCTGCTACTTCCAAGAATAAATGAATATCTGCTGTAGAATAACCTCGACATTTGTTGCACTAAAGCAATATTTTTATATACTAAAAAGTAATAACAGCTCTGCACTGTAGCATTTTCCACCCAGGAATCCTAATCCACTTTTGAGACTTGAACATCTATTATAATCTGTTTTATTACTAAAACCTGTGGTACACCCACTATACCCACACTTCATACCTTTGAAGTGAAGACATAAAGAAATTATCAAAAAAAGGAAACCATCACATATTCTTTACAATTGTGCAAAGAATAGCACTGTAATCTATTCACCACAAAAAGCAATACAAATAAAACACACATGGCTAAGCAAATGTTTTAAGAAGGTTTTTATTAAATGATTGTATAGCCTGCCAGGGTCTTTTGGAATTATATAGCCTATACTTATTAAACAAGAATCGTTACTAAAAAAGGCTGTAGGTGATTTGCAGACATATATTTACTGACAAGTACAACCTATTCAGTAATGACTGTATAAGCAAGGAAAAAATCAGTAATGGAAACCTTTCAGAACAGGAATTCATTCAAAAAAAAACCCCAAAACAAACATGTCCATTAAAGCATAAAAGTGGTAATTATAAGAAAATACTACTTTAAGTGTGGTACACTCGCCAAGCATCCTATGGGGAAAACAGGAAAGAGCAGTGGTACAAAGAAGCAAGCCAGACAGCCTGGCGTTAGCCAACGAGAAGCACCCTGTCCATCATTACCAAAAGTGAGGACACGGGGAAGTCCTGAAATCCCTCCTGGAGTTAAGCTGCTTTTTCTTTCCAAAATGCTCTGTAGCTCACACCTTCTCTGAGAGTGCCCTAGCTCTCACTTGGGGTGCATTACGGCACCCTAATTCTGTCTGTCCTTACTGGGTCTCTTCTGCTACCTCTTCCATCAAAAAAGCACAAGTTCAAGTGCAGCAGGGTGTCTCCAGAGGGAGAAACTCAAAATTGTTCCAGCCTTCCAACTGGCCCGAAGTGCCTCCTCAGGACTGAAAGATGTGCTTATGAGTCAAAAACTCAGCTTTCCTTCTTCATGGGGGGAGAGCTGTACCAACTGGGCTAACTAACTGAATGGGAGGGAGCAAGGGAAAACTCTGGAGGTCTTTGAGCAGCATCGTGACCAGACCAGATAAACCTTTTGTGTGGAGACCAGAGGGATCCAGGCACCAGCCACAGGCTTGTGTGCTTTCAGCCCACCCCAAGGACATAATTTCAAGCAAGTGAAGCAAACTAAAGGTAATACAAATGACTACATAAATCAGTGCAGCTCCAAGCCTTCGACACACACGATAGTATCAGAAGTAAATATAACTGTAAATGCAGGTGAAGGTTTTTAGCCTTGCACTGTACTTCCAGGAGCAATGCCAACCTCGCAAGTCAGGGATCAGGCACCACAGAAAGGTATCATCTGGCTCCAGACCGTCCTTTCCATTTTTAAGGTTTCCCAAAGCGGTTTCACCTTGCTAAAGATAATAATTATGTGGAAAGACTCCCTAGTCCTAGAAGATGAATCAGAGGCTGGGTTGCTCTGAGATACTGACGGCTCCAGCGAACTCTTGGATAAATGAGGAAGGAGATAGATTTGGAATAGCGTGAACCAAAACAAGTAACGTTTTCCTTCCTTCCCTCCACCAGGCACTTATCTGGCTGCAGGAAATCTGTGGGGGTTTTTTTGTTGTTTGGGTTTTCTTTTTTTTTTTTTTGCTTTTCACATTCACAATAGACAAACGGACCTCGGGAAAACTACGAGTTGGAGCACTCCCTGCCTGAGGAGTGAAGTCCCCGGGAGATCAGGCACGACCTGCGCTGGGAGCTCGGGAGAAAGCACCTCAGGTCCCTGCCGGAGCTGCCCTGCCCGGGGGAGGGCACCGTGCGAGGGCACCGGGCCGTGCCCGCGGGGCAGCGCTGGGCAGGAGCCCCGGCTGTGCAGGGCAGCACGATCCGCAAAGCGCTTACTGACGGCCTTTTGTAACCGCGGAGATAATCTGTCATATGGATTTAGGCACTGACAGCCAAACATGCCAAAAATGTCACCACCCACTCGCATTATCCATCCGGTGAAGGACTGGGAAGCG
>VZRW01001549.1:186100-211782 GCA_013398125.1 Aegotheles bennettii
CCGCCTGGAGGACTGTATCCAGCTCTGGAGTCCCCAGCGTAAGGACTTGGAGCTGTTGGAGCGAGTTCAGAGGAGGGCCACGAAGATGACCAGAGGGCTGGAGCACCTCTCCTGTGAAGACAGGCTGAGAGAGCTGGGGTTGTTCAGCCTGGAGAAGAGAAGGATCCAGGGAGACCTTACAGCAGCCTTCCAGTACCTGAAGGGGCTACAGGGAAGCTGAGAGGGACTTCTTACAATGACATGGAGTGACAGGACAAGGGGAAGTGGTTTTAAACTGAAAGAGGGGAGATTTAGACTGGATATCTGGAAGAAATTCTGTCCTGTGCAGGTGGTGAGACACTGGCACAGGTTGCCCAGAGAAGCTGTGGCTGCCCCCTCCCTGGCACTGTTTAAGGCCAGGTTGGATGGGGCTTGGAGCAACCTGGTCTAGTGAGAGGTGTCCCTGCCCATAGCAGGGGGGTTGGAACAAGATGATCTTTAAGGTCCCTTCCAACCCAAACCATTCTGTGAGTCTACGATTCTATCCCATGTCCCTGAACTGTTCCCAGCTGAAACAGGGACAGTGCTGCAGTTGCAGTCCTATCCTCTGTGAAGTGCCATAAGGGTCCTCTATACAAGAATTAAAAATTGGTGCTTTTGTGGATGGAAGCAAAGGCAGAAATTGTATTTCCAGTTACTATTGTTAATGTTTTCTGCTCCTTTACCCTTCCCACTTGCCACAGATGAGTTTCCCTGTAGCTCTCTCATCTGGCTGTCAGCCCCCTTCATCTTCCACATCCACCTTCCCTACCCACCCCGGGGTGCCCTGGGCTTTCTCCCAGCCCGGCTGCTTCTCCCCATCCACCTCTTCACCCCACTCCCACCACCCAGTCCCATCCCTGGCTCTTCTCCTTCCAATCACTTCCTGCCAGCTCCCTTGTGCAGCCTGAACCACTTGGTGATCATCTCCATCAGTGGGACCAGCTTCTTTGCAGGTCCAGAGCCTGGAACTTCCCCTGCCCCTCTCCACACCTCTTTGTGTCTTCCCACGCACCACCCACTGGAAAAAGATGATACTGAAAGTGGTATTGCTTGCATATCCTCACGGATCTGGCACGATGAGGGATCAAATACTGCAGTTGTTTCTTGGGTCTTTCATACGTAAGCCACCATAACTTCATTGGCTTTTCTCAAGAGAGTAAAGGCTCTTCAGACTGAAAATCTGTGGGTCTGTCTATCTCCCACAGATGTCTCCCAATTCTAAATCATCCAATTTGGACACAACAACCATGCAATCCCAGGCAATCCAGCAGCAAGCAGTGGGAGTCCCAGCAGGTAAGCATGTGTGTGCACATTGTGTCTGAAACTGAAACGGTTGCTTAGCATGTCCCTGACCCAATTAACACTGCTCCATCACTCCCAAAGACCCACCTCCATCTGCACGTGCCGTGACGGGCAGGGGAGCTGTAGTCCCTCTCCCTGTGTGCAGAAGCAGTTTTAGGAGGGTGCAGCAGCACGGCTGGGGGAAGGTGGGCTGTGGGGCAGCACGTATGGCTGGAAGCTGTGCGAGGTCTCAAGGGAACATGCCCATGGTGCAGAGCAAGCAGACTGCGGAACTGTGCTGGAGGCGATCAGGCATGGCACAGCCCGTGCAGGAGGTATGGAGCAAAGCAGTGGGGGCTGTTTTTAATATAAATACTTTATATTTTCATTTCCATTTCTCTGAAAAGTTGAGGTTTCCACATATTCAAGCTAATACAACACTTACTTTTACTGTAATATTAGCCTATGCCATAGAATAAATGTTGCAAAAATCAAGCCCATAGATTTGATGCCCTGGAGACCTATTTCACCACTGGTTTGTCAAGCCTTGCTGCTGCCTACTGCGGCTCCATACCAAATAAAAATACACTACAACAATAACAACAACAACAATATGACAGCAACAAAACCCGTGGTAGTAATAATGTGTATACCTTTACTCAAGCCCATGCTTGTTTCTTGGTAGCTAATGCATATCTGGTAATTGCTGTTTTCAATTATCATTAAGATGTTAAAAAAATAATTAGGGACAGAATTACTGAAAGGCCAGGGGAGGGAACCCTCACCCTTTCTGTGCCTCGTTAGTACGGAGCCCAGCTTGCACCTTCCCTGTCCCATGGCAGGTCTGTGCCATCCTCTTCCCAAGACACCCCACCAGTTAATCTAAGCCCACTTCAGACAGAGAAGGTCTTTCCTAAAAAAAGAAGCTACAGGGCCTCCTCATTTGTTTGAAACCAAAGCTTATAGTCCTTCCTTATAAGCAATTATACTAAATTTCCTAAAAGGCACAATAGATGTTTGTGTAAAGAAATAACTGTGTCAGACCACAGGTCTGAGAGTGGCAGACAGCAGTCTCCCCCAAGTGACAGCAGCTTGGAGAAACTCTTCCATGTAATTTGTGATGGGGTTGCTGAAAGTAGCAAGCTTATAAAGAAATAATGAGCAAAAATAAAACCTATTTTCTTACTGCTATCCTCTGACTAATCCTTTAGAGTGTGGGTCACTGACCAGCACATGCAACATATGGGAGACAGCATAAGGCAGGAAGGATGCTTATTAAACTAGAAACTTTCACGGTAATTGTGCTAGAACTTAAAACATGATTAAAAGAGCAAATCCATACGTGAGTTCACTGATAATATTTTTTTTTTAAATGTAATTCCCTTAAGCTAGATTTATAACAGGCACAAATCAAATAGGCAAAGAAATCACGGCATGGGTAAGATATAAAACTAGAGTAAGTAAAAATGTCTTCTGCAAGGACTTTTATCTGGGTATATATGCTGCACAGCATAAAGGGGATCCTGATGTTGCAGGGAGACTCATGAGTCTTCACAAAGAGCAGAAACCACAGCATGCCTCAGCACTGACACATCCAGCCCCCGGCAGCCACCCAGTAGGGACTGCAAACAACAGGGTAGGGCATGGGGGTGGTTTCCACCACTTTCAGCTCTGTACGTGCACTGCCTCCTGAGAAGAGGTGCAGGCCCAGGGCAAGTTGCAACACCTCATTGCCTATAAACTTGTGCAATGTCTGCCCTTGCAAAGGGTTGGGAGGCTTAATTGCCCATGAGGTGTTTTGAGAACTGATGCAGAAATGCAGAGTATGTGAGGTTACTGGTCAATTACATTGGCCACTTTATTTATTCTTATATAAAGAACCAAGTGAGAAAAAGAGAAGAATTTTTATCTAGTTAGAGATGCCAATCATGCTTGCCACTAATGGCACAGAAATAGGAGAGCAGTGTTAGAAATCTTTGTTGTATCTGAATCCATGAGGCTTCTTCACCACTATTCATGGGTTTAAGTGTCCACCAGGTCACTGTTCACTGAAAGACATGACTGAGCCATGAAATAATTGTTTTGCTGGGACAAATCTTACATTACATTACATTGCCATCAGAACTATACATCTTCTAAGAGACTTAAAGCTCTTAATTTGTATGAACACTTACATAATTTCAGGCTGTAGTCTTGTCAAGTCACCTGTGCTTTGCCCAGGGTAAATCCTAACCCTCCATCCTCTTAGCTGTGTTGGCCTTCCTGCTCTCCCTTACACCTCTCCCTAGTTGCAAATCCTCCTGCAAGGCCCAACAAAGAAACCCGTTGTCCCTAGGGTCACGTCTTTCCTGGCTGAGAACTCCTGCATGGCACACCCTGATGGATCTGCCCCATCCAGGTCCTGTGGCCACAACTGCCCAGAGGCCTGCTCTGTTTGTCACTTCAGAGATTTCATGTTAGGAGGAGGATACCCTCCTCAAACAGTTACACAGCCTGAGGCAACATCCTCTGTAAATGTCCTCATATCAGGAGCTCAAGGTCATCCAGTTATTTTTCTCAGTGAGTCAATGCCATGCCCAGAGCTACATGCTGTTGCAGCAGGAGTCTTGTGGTGATTTTTTTGCTACTGAATTTGTCTAGCTCAGAGCTTTCTCTTGAAACTCTCAGGCTTTCCTGTGGGCTTGTCTACAAAAATACCTACCTCTTTTCAAAGAAAACAGATTTCAACAATAGTTTGTTTTACACACTTTTTTTTGGAAGGCTTTTCCTGAGCATGGAGGATTTCGCCATGTGGAAGTCACCCTTGAGAGGAATTCATTATACCATGTCCAGTAATACACATACACATTTATTTTAAAAATATTGTTCCTCAGACAGCAATGCAACTCGTAACTTTGCCTAAGGTGAAGTTGGGTTCCAGTTGTACAATTTCATGGATATCTTGCTGGGGCAGAGAGAACATGATCACCAAATTCAGGCACAAAATGAGACCCAGAGGTTCCCAAAACTCAGAGGTTCAGTCCTGGATGTTTGGTTTTCGCCCACCACCATGTCCATGTGCTTGGCCACTCAGATATTCCCTGTGACCTTCAGCACCATTTGGCAAAGGTCTAGGTCCCATCTCCAATTTGTTATGGCAGCCCAAAAACCAGCCAAGGTGAGGCACAGGCAGTGAAGGTCTACACATCACCCACAACCCACACAGGCAGCCAGCATGGTCCATGCTGCAGGCACACTGAGAGAAGGCTGCTGCAGCAGAGCTGCAAATGGAGTGCCCCAAAAACCTGGATTTCTTTAGCAATACTTCATCCAGTCTTGGGGTGAGGAGGAAAGAACGAGAAGAGGCTGGAACAAAGGATCAAGTGGCAAAAGAGTCTGGCAGGAGCTAAAGGGAATAAGAGAATGGAGACTAGAGAAAAATGAGGGCAATACAGAGCTTAGGGATCCTTTTTAACAAGAAAAGGAGAGAAAAGGAAATTAGATGAAACTGGCAAAATGAGGAGAGGAAAGAATGAAGAAGGGAAAGGAGACAGGAAGGGGGAGTGGCATAGGAAAAGGCAGAGAATAAGTAGGAAAAAATACACCATTGATACACTTCAATTCCATGTTTTATTATACTTCCTCAAGCAAAGATGGGAGCCAAGGAAAGGAAGGGTCCAAATGCACCCTCGGGATGGTGTGGGAATAGTCAGTACCTCCTCTTGGAAAGGGAGGAGCCCACTGGCACTTTTCCTGTCACGCCTCAGGAGAGCAGGGTTTGCAGTCGCTAGGAAGGCTGGGGCAGGAAGCTGCAGCCTGCCAGGCAGCCGGGAGGAGCTCCGCTCTGCAGGCAGGCCCTGGGGACCTGTTTTGGCCTTATCTGTTCAAGGCCATCAATGATTTTTCCTTAATGACTTTTACGTGCAACTAAAGGAAAAGGCACCAGTAAATCACAAGCAAGTGCCCAGAAAGCAAAGGCCAAACCAGTCAGGGTGTTTCCAAAGACCACGCACCCTCCTGCTGTACTTGAAGGTAACAGTGGTCCAACCTCCCCAGCAGCATCCTCAGAGATGTGTTTTCATGCTAGGGTGAGGGCAAAAGGGCAGGAATGGGAAATATAAACACACCTGACAATTGCAGTTTTCCTTTTAACAAGTAACTTTGGCTTCTTTGAAGAAATAAGTGCTTCAGCTTATGGCTTAGCCCCATCAGAGCATTTCCAAAGCCTGTGTTTTGATGCAGCATATTCTATATCAGGGGACAATGTAGCGCCCTCAGAGGACATTCAGTACTTTTGCTGTCTCTTGCAGAGAAGGCTGTACTGAGCCAGGCAAGGAGCTGCTTCATTTTGTTTATCATTATTAAAATCCTCTTGGTCCCACTCTTGGAAGGTCAAGATTGTTTGGGCTTCAGGTTCTTAGAATGAGGCCAGGCTTGTCATGGCAGAGTAACAGAATCAGCGGTGTTCTCACCCAAAACTAGTCTGGAAGATCTCAGCACAGGGGCGATGCTGTGCTCGTGAAGTTGGAGATAGCTGGGGACTCTCCAGGCTGCTAAACTGCGTGTGGCCAGATTTTCTGCTGAACAGGAGCTGTGCATACGGGAAATGCCAGAGGGCTTTTCACTTAAACTGAGCCTCCTGTCAGCTTGCTCTCCAACTGTTCAAGCTTTAGACAGAGGCTCTCAGAGCTCAGCTTCTGCTCTTTTTAGGTGCTGTAAGGAGGAGGCCAAAACACTTGAACCTCTGGCATAACAGCCTCCCCTGTGGTTATACACTGATGTCAGAAATTCCGAATTGTGATGTCAATGAAAGCTGCTGAAAAGAAGAAGCTGGGCAGGAAGGAAGGAGTCCTAAACTGTTGACATTTATCTTAATGAGAAACACAATCCAGAATGGAACCTACACAGCCAAGGCAGTTGATTTTGTAGAGAGAGGCGTTCTCCTCAGGCTGCCTCAAGCAGACAGTTCCCCCTTCAGCAACGTCTCTGCGGTGCGAGGGCAATGCAAGGCGATGACAAATTATAATAGTCTAACATGGCTGCAGAACTCATCCAGCCTTTTTAATTTTTGCTTTCTAACCATAACGACTGAACAGCCTGAAGGAGATTTCTTTAGTCTACAAACCGGAATCTGGAGCAAATGTAGCTCATGTAGCGCTGATAGCCAGAATCCACACAGCAGCTGAATTTGCTTCCCTCCGGCTACATTTTTATTCTAGGTAATTCCATGGGTCAGATTTAAAAATGTTCATCTCTTAGAAACTCCTGTTAAAAACCTGTTCACTGGTACAGAGACCCAGAAAACAGGTCACTTTTCTCACGGTTGTAACTTCAGTACCTCAGACTAGACCCAAAGAGGCAGACTTTTAGGTGCAGATATGGCCACTAAAATGAATGGAAACATCTAAATTAAATTAATATAGTTCATAGATAGACAAAAGATGGTAAGAACAAACCCATACTAAGTTGGGACTGTAGAGCTGGTGGGGAGGAGCCACTTTTCATGAAGTCCAAGACCTCAAGCTTTTATAAAGACAGACAAACTGCAAGGTCCAAAGAAGTGCCTACAAAGCCTGGTGACACTAAGAGTGTAGAGGCTCTATTGAAAGGAAGCACCTCCTTACATTTCCACATTTGGCAGGAACCCACAATGCTGTGAATCATCCTGACTGACAAAGGTCCCCCAAGTGGCTTTCACAGATGAGCCCATCGGTACCACCACTGACAGAAATAAGGTCTACCAAACCTAATGCTAGATAGCAGCTTTGGCTGAACTGTCATCAGTATGTCCATGTAAGTTATCACTTAGTCTTCTATAATTATTTAATGAATTCAGGGGCCAAAGTTGTTCCATTAAGAAAAATTAAATTGCCACCCAACTGCACGACTAAGGAGAAACATAAACGTCTCCCAGCAAGAGCATGACCCGCTAATGTACTCACTCCTCCAACTGCCAGCAGCCTCCATCTAGGAACACACACGTTTGGGTGCGATTCTGTCCATCCCCTCATGAGTTGGTTCCTCATCTCCCATCTTTTTGGGCTAGGAGATGCCCTGGCTTGAGGCATCTCTTCTGCAGGGCAGCCTGCTGCAGCTGGGGCAGCACGGGAGTGTTCGGACCATTCCAGCACGGCTACGAATCCCAGCCAGTAATGGAAGAAAAAGATTTCTGTTTAGGCTTCTCCCAAGTCTGTTCTTTTCACTAGTAATTAGAGTGACATTTTCCCTGCCATCTGTAGGATTTTAGAGGTTGCAATGGAATGATCTGTCAACAGCCCTAGTTCCAGGGATGGAGGAGAAAATACAACACAAAGACCGCCTGCTTCTCTGAGCAGAACCTGAAGAAATGAGAAATGACAACCCTTGCAAAAAAGGGTCTGTTTGCCCTTGCAAATAATTTTGAAGGGAAATAATCTCTTCCAATATTAATTTCAAATTTCAAAACAAATTTCATCCAAACATTTCACATTGGAAATATGGCCTTGTATTAATTAACCTTGTCTTAATTAGAATAGTCAAAAAATCCATTTTACAAAAATAATTTGCTTCATAAGAGCATTTTTTTATTAACTTGAAATGGTGAGAATTTTTTATTTCACTAGAATTGAACAACCTCCTTTCTTCACTTTTTCTTTTTTTACCGGACTGATTTTTGTAGAGCTCATCTGCTGGAAATTGCTAATTCCTGTCAGGTTTAAACAACCTGTCAAAACCAAGCACGACCACGAGTATCTATGCCATAATAATTTTTCAGGTAGTAATATATAGTTAAATTGTAGGCTGTAGTTTTGATATAATACACGTGTCCTTCATGAGTAAAATAAATTTATGAAAACAGGCAGGAGAGGTAAACAAAATCATAAAAAGCCTCTACCTGACAATAGGCGATGATCTTAAGAACCAGATTGAGTCTATGTTGTTTTATAAGCATGTAGAAGAGAGAGAAAGAAGTCTTTTGAAAGCAGATGTATTGTTCTCTGAATAATTTAAGTCTTAGAGAATAGATATTATCAACTTCAGTGGCTAACGTTACCTGCATATATGTGCTTATCATTTTGGAGAAATATGACAGTCATACTGTTGCAGTGAGTTTAGGATCACAAAATCCCATTGCTAAATGTCATAAAACAACAGGGGAAAAACCCTACCCTAAAAATATTTTAAATTCTAAGTATGCAATATACATTACAGGGCTGCACACAGCCAAACGGTGGAAAACTGAGAAAGGATGAGCCAGTGTTGATCGCCTCGGTACACTCATAGAAGGAGGGCAGGGAGGAAGGGGCTGAAACAAGTGCAGTCACTGATATGGATAAGTGCAACTTAAAGAAGTGTGGATACAGATACAAAAACCAGGAATTCAGTCCCAAAATGATCAGAGAGGTAGTCAGGGCCACTGGTTCTAGAAACAGTTAAGGGCAGCAATATTTGCCACTAAGGGCTAAGGTGGATGCAGCCCTGGAAGCTGAAGTCACAGAAGAGCAATGCTAGAAATGAAGGGAAGCAAGAAACAGGAATTGAAACTGATGAGAGCTGAAAGGGAGTAGCTGAATGCTTGGTAGACAACAGCAATGTGCAAGAGACACGAAAAGATGAGGTTCTTCTTTGAGCAACGCTACCCTGCTGCAGCCAAGATCAGGGGAGGGAAGGAGCAGCAGCAGAAGCCCTGCTGTACCTCCAGCCATAGACTTCAGAGGTAGCCTCATGCACATGGAAGGGCAGGAAAAGACAACTGCTGCAGAGTATTCAGCTGAAGGAATCAGGTGCAAGAGTCCCAGGTATTGCTGAGGGAACAAAATACACAAAGTTCAGGAATAACCCCTTCTTTCATTATTTTTTTTTGTCCTTTTCTTTCTTTTGAAGCCAAAAAGAGGACACTTCTGAGAAAAAAATAAATGCAAGAACCAAGGAACAAAGGTGAAAGGGGGAGAAGCTGAAGATTATATGTAACAATGGTAAAATTGTGTAGAATTTCCTGGATAAAGAAAGAAGAATCACTTCAACAGTCATCAAACAGATATTAGGCTCAAGACGTTACCCACCATTTGCCAATTCAGCTAATACATTTATTAGGTTTTCATAGAGGAACAAAGACACATTTAACAGCAAAAGTTAGAAACAGAGGAGCAGCAGAGGCACGGATGGGATGGAATTGTTGAAAATCCCCTTTGATTGGTAACCCTAGGGATGAACTTGCAGGATTCCTCATCTATTTCTTCTAAGGGATAATAGTTTAAACTGAAAAAGGAGATCAAAAATACATTATTACATCCCAAGAGAAGCAGTGTGGGGGAAGGATGAAAAGGGAATGAGCTAACTCAATTTGCAGCTCCTGTTTTCTCTACTGCAACTAATGACAAATCACCTGCAATTCTGAAAGCAGAAAACCTGAAAGCAGCCCACCTGCAAAAGCAAAAAAACCAACCCAAAAAACCACCAGAACTTATTGTGGCACAATCAACCAAGTATAGAGACAAGATGAAAACCTGTCATTTGTGTATTTCAACCTCTTAGGATTGGACTAACCCTAGAAAGGGTAGGGATATTATGCCTCAGTTTCACGCACTTCAAGCAGAGGGAGATTGACATCGCTATCAAAAGAAGCCTTTCCACTCCTCCTCTGTCCATTTACTACTTCTCCACGTCGCTCCTGCCTCTGTATATGCTCAGTACAAGCACTCATACAGCTACGCAGCTAAACCAGATGAGGAAACTGAGGAAAAGGGTCTTCTGTTTTGCAGTAGCTGTTGTTTGCTTGCTTGCCCTTTTTTTTCAATCTGGTTCCATCTCCCAGCTGGGTTCTCCCTATGGCCACAATAACTCTCGTGCTGCTGCACGGGAAGGGAATCAGCAGCTGGGTGCAAAGCCTCTTCCTTCAGTGACAGTGCTAGGTAACATCAGGTTAAAGTGACCTTGAGACCCTGGCCTTCAAAAGTCTTACCTGAGGACAAGTTCCTAACACAGAGAAACTGCCAGGAGCTCTTGCCATGAGTATAACCCTGTGCAGTGGGAATGACGGTCCTCCACCAGCCGAGTGCTCACAAATAAGTGATGTGTCCTAGGAGGCAGAACCAAGGCAGTTTGCAGGTGAAAGCATGCAGCATGTCCTTCTTCCCTGCCATGAAGCTTGAGTTTCACTCTCTAGGTGTGCATTAGGGACCACATTCCCAGGGTCATGCTCACACATGAATACCCCAAATTCTAGATTTTATTCCCAAATATTTTAAAATGCAGCTCTAGTTGAGAAATCACAAATGTGTATTGTTAAGTATAAGCCCGTCTCTTTTCTATCGGTATTTCATGTTGAAACAAAGATATTTTACTAAAGAGGAAGAATGCATTGAAAATTCACTTTAATACATGTTTATTGGTGTCCTGCACTTTCAGTGTAGGAGGTTGGAGATGTAATAAAAAAGTTTCAAAATTTATTGATTCCATTTCATTTAAATCACTCTAAACAACCAGTGCTTTAGAGTTCAGAGAATTAACGTTTACTGTCCAACAAGCAAAATTTTAATATTACCTTTTTTGAGTCCGCTTAGAACTCCTCTTTTTTAAAATTCTTCAGATACATTCCTCAAAGTAAACAATACATTTCAATCTGTGTCACAATCAACATTGATAAGGCCTTCTTAACCATTTTATACCACCTCCACCGTCACTTCATTGCAAAACACAATCTTATTTCATACTATAAATATCCATCCATGCACAAAACACAGGGGCCAGAAGTTACACATTAATATCTCATGTGGGCTTCCAAGACTTCCTTTACCCTCTGCAGGTTTATGGTACACTTAAAAAGATATCTTTAGACTTGGTCTACTTGGTCTTAAAATACAAATATACAATATCCATAAGCATAAAAAAGTAAAGCTAGATTGCCTTACCATTTGTTATGAACTGCTAAAATCTTATACATGTACAATATAGCATCATGCTGATTAATATACATATTAGTTAAATATATCAACTAATAATGGGGATGTGGCCAAGCTTTTTTTGTTCTGTTTTCAAAAAGAAATTGCTCATATGCAAGTAAAAAGGTTTTTAATTCAAACTCACATGGAATACCTGAACCACACAGACATCTGTAAACCCTGCTGAGATATTCAGGTCAAACTGGGCCATAAACTGCTGATTCACTTCAAAAGGGAACACAACTCCTCACGGGTGATACCCAAGGTGTGCTATTGCCAAGAGAAGCAAATTTACCAGCATTCACATTTTCAGGTCTAAAATGCTAATTTTTGCATCTTACATCTTGTTTTACACTTTTTGTATCTATTCATCATCCTCCATAAGAAACAATTCGGTACCTTGACATTGTCGTAGATTTTTCTAAATAAGTAGATATACAGTACAAAGTGTAGATAGTGAAACAAATAAGCACATATATACAGTTTTTGAAAGGCATTTTTGTGACCATTTTAGCAGTGTCTATAGGAAACATTTAAGATAGTCACATTCCGCTGATATCACTGTATTGCAAACTGTCAAGCCACATTTTTTATGTTAAACTTGTACTATATTGTACAACAGAAGAGAAAGCGATCATTCTTAAGGTGTGACACAATGAAACAAAAAAATCACTAGACTGAGTAAGGTAACCAGCACAGGGCTTAATTTTCCTGAGGTTTGTAAGAATTTTTTAAACAAAAATCACAGTGACCAGGCTAAACTGCAAACATACTGTTAATTTTTAAATATACAGTTTATACATAAGTTCTGTGCATGGTCGACTCAACTGTGTATGTTCACACTGGATGTTTCCTTTAAATGACTCGCCACTGCATAATACTTGTATCTTTTCCGCCTGTGGAGATGAGATGGGTGTCTTCACAGAGAAAATCTACATTAGTTACATGACTACTATGTCCACCGTACACATGGCTTGGAGCCTAGAAAACACCATATTAGTGAGAATATAAACTGTCATAAAAACATATCGTTATAACAGAACATTCATATGACAAGGAAACCAAGGCATCACAACAAAGTATTTTAATATTAAATTAACTTTTAAATTTAATTGTAGTCTTAATCAACCTTAAATAAATCCCTTAGGCATATATCTATTCCCTTTTTTTTTTTTACATTGGAAAATAACATTTAATGCACGTGTGCAAGTTACAAGAGTAAATTTTTTGGAAATATCTTACCCTAAACTGTGAACATGGATATGAGAAGAGATGTACTTTGCCAAAATCATCTCCTGTTGATAGCAGTTTCCTCCCATGTGATCGACAGACAGCATTGATATCTGTTCCATCTGAACCTTCAGGCCATACACCTGAAACGCAGGGAGACTAATTAAAGGGTTTTATAAGTGACAGCTTAAATTTTTGTTAAAATATTAATAAAGGATTACTTGTTTTTAAAAAAAGAAAAAAAAACTATAAAAATAACTGCAGCTGAGTCAGTATGTGTACTTCAGTGCCAGCAAAAGACCAGACCCTAGTAGGAAATCAAGCACATAAATGATTACTTTATTTCCTCTAGTCAGCAAAGTACTTCTTAGTCTGAAAAAAAAGAATTCTGCTGAATTACAGTCATGTGTCTGAGCCTAAAAGAATTTTCATATGGTTATGCAGAAAAACAACAGTTAATGCTTTTATTTTCCCTCCAGCTTATGCACAAGCTAACATACTTTCTTAATACTACTGTAGTCTAAAAAACTACCTGTGTATAATTCAACGTACTTTCTTCATGTTACTGAAGTCTAAAATGTATGAAACAAGAAATGTTAGTTAGCAATTAATAGATTCCTTGAAAAGAAACCAAACCTATTATAACTTCTAAAATACTTTTGTTTTACTGTAAGTAATTCTCCTTTCTCATATTCTCTACTCCTTGCTGTTCTTGCACAATGTGGTGTTTGTTCTATAAACTAAACTGTAGGCTCATCAATGCAAGGACCAAACCTATGCACCACATCTTAAAGGTGTCTGAATACTTGCCTGTAAGAAATTGTAACTGTAATAAAATCCAACCAGCTACTGACATTTCATTTTTTGTATGCACTACTGTGGGGTTTTTTAATTATTTTTGTAATTCAGATTTTATCTAATCCCTACTCAACATAAATGATACCTAACTTTTAGGGACCACTGACGTAATCAGTCATAATGTGTGTTCTGCCATTATGACTTGGCAAAAAAGCCATCTTGTCTCGGCGGCGTTATGATCTTCAGTGACTGTCCCCATGTCACACATCCTCTGCAGTGTCCCCCTGAAGTCGCACCACTCGAGTGCATGCTCTGCCTTCCTTATAATTACAGGTCAGGATAAGACAGTTGCTACTCCCATCTCCTGGAAGGATGCCTATGCCTGAGGGCAGGGCAGGCACACACTAGCCTCCCTTCTTTGCGCTACTGATAACACCAAAGTGGGCATCTGCACTGTGGAAACAGCAAGCTTGTAATTAATCTGCATGTAATTCTTCCCAAACACAGCTTGTATTATTGCATAGCAATTCAAAAGCAGTAAGAGGAAGCGATTCCATGTCTTAATAAGGAATCACAAATTGTAAATAAAATGAAACACAAAGTACTGATTTGTAGCCTGCCCCTAACTCTCCTGATTTGTGTAGAAACACCTCTTTGCTAGATCAAGAACACTAAAAAAGAGGCTTAAAGAAAAGGAAAGCACAAAGAAACACGGTAATTGCTACTTGTGCTATTACAAACACGTAGAATTAAGAGACACAGAAAAGCTGTTTTAAATAACTGCTTTGACAAAATGGAGGCCTTATGAACATCAAATGTTAGCTGAAAAGAGGTGGGAATCTTCTCAAGAGGTTACTACAACAAGCTGTAGATAACCCCTGAAGGGAATAGTTTAAGAAACAAGATTGCCATTCTGAAATGGGGAAAGGATGATATCAGGGTTTTTCTTTGAGATTCTGATCTTTCAAAATTTATTCCAGTGCCTCACTGTCAGTTTTTCCAAATTTGTATACTGAAAAATTTGCTGAAAAATTAGTCCATTTTTTTTTCTCATCCTCTGCCACAGAAAGAGACTGTTTCCTTTCTCTTACTTGAAGACTGATGCCATGCTTTTTTTCTTCTCCTCTTCTCTAGAATCCATTCATTACATCTGTTCTCCCAGAACAATATTTAGATGGATAATTATTCTTGCTAGTCAGCACATTATCTCTTGGTCCAACTTGCAAAACCAAGACGTAACTATTCCAGCTGTGACTGAAGCAGATACTGATAAATGGACGATTACTTCACATTTGCATGGCATCCTTTTGATTATACATCCCACTAATGCATCTGGCTCTCCTACAACAGCATAATGCTGTTGATTCATGTTCAGTTTGTATGCAAGAGCAATCTGATCTCTGTGCAGATCTGCACTCTTGCCTGCTCTCCTCTGTTCTGTATTTGTACAACTGGGTTCTGCTGTTCAAGTGTGCAACCTCTGATTTGTCTCTGTTTAATTGCCTCCATTTTTCATATCATTGCTCTACTTCTCAAGACAACTTGCTAATCATGCAGCTTCATGCCACCTACAAATTACACACACTGTTTTATCATCTGTGCTATCCATAAATATATTCAAAAAAATGTAATATTCACTGTTCAGTCTTCTAGTCAGTTCCGAAGTCAACTAGTCTGAGCTCTGCTTTGCTTGCTATGTCGTCAGGTTGTCATCTTAGATTTCTTCTGTTCCTATCCTTCACCTCAAATACTAATTTTTCCAGACCTGGTGTGTGATATGAACTGATGCCTTGGTTGCATATCCAGCAGCACATGGCTCTTGCAAGAGCATACAGATCAGTAAGTGTTTTAAAGTTTTTAGTCCTTCACATTTACATGCGTTTGTATCACTATAATATCCTCCCTTGAACATACTTTACATGCTGTTGATTTTCAGTCGAATCATCTGTACACATTTCCAGGCTGACTAATCTATTCCCATGCTTGAAGACAGGTGTTCAACAGATCAACATTCCTTTCCCCCCCTGCATTGGTTATGTTGTTCTGCAAGTACTATGCATACTATTTGTGATTTTCATGTGATTCCACTAGAGTGAGAAAATAACTTTCATTTCAGTCAGCCAACAGCTACTGAAAAATCAATACACTAGAAGCCTCACATCCTTGATGATGTGATTGCTTCTTCTATGTCCAGTGGGGCAATCCCAGCAAGCATTTGAAGACTGTTCCTACTGGCTGCTCTAAGGCCCCAAAGTACTGAATAGTAGAGTGACTTCCAACGTTACTGGACTAGTTTCCAATTTATAATTTATGAGCTTCTTAAATTTTTTACTGTAGTCACTAACTTTGCACTTTATCCTCTCCATATGGGCTCTGAAGGTGCCCATATGATTCTGCAGATATTGCATTCATTTTTCTCCATTTTTGCAGTACTTTGCCTGTTTTCTGTGAGGTCCTGAGGTACCAATGGTCTCGATATTATGCTAACCAGTTGTTTTTAGAGATTCAAGAAGGTTCACCACACCCAGGTATTTTGAAAATATCTGACTTATATCTACTTTCCAACCTACTCCTTCCCTACTGGAAGTAGAGGTCTCATCCTTTCATTATTGGCACTAACTGGGCTAGGTACCAAATTGTAGTAAATAATAAAGACCTATTAAAAAAGAAAAAAAGTATCAGGTTTTTTAACATTTCAGCCTCAGCAGTGTCATCTCTCCTCTCTGCATAGCAGACCAATATTGTTGTTGGCCCTTCTTTTATTTCTGTACTTGCCACAAGTATGCATTTATGTTTAGGCTTTGTTTATGTGTCTCTTTGGTCCTTCAACTGCTTCTACTTTCTACATTCCTCTTTCTTGTAGGAAAGGTCTACAAATGTTTAAACAAATTTGTGTCTTGCTGTCACTCCTGTTTTCCTCTGGGCTGGGAGGGTTTGTGCACTTCATACCATCCAAGGAGCTACCACATCTTGCTTTTTCTCCAACTTCAGATCTTCCCTAACATGGATTTGGATTTTTGCAGTTTGCCTCCCTGAAGTCCATTATTTTAATTTCATTGCTCTTTTTCCTTCCTATATGAAGGAAATTCCACAGTCACTCCTACAGAAGATGCATTCACATTCTCAGTAAGTTCTTTCCAACTCCCCAGAGTCAAATCTGGAAGAAACTCCCTGCTACATGCTTATCTATTTCCTGTATCAGAGTAATATTGAAAACTTGCTGATTAACCACCTTACTGCAATTCCTTTCCCAAAAGACACTGGAATAGTTAAAATCTGGCACATCCTCAGTAATTCCTGTGATTTGACTGATTCCGCTAACTATTAAAAATTTCCATTCATTTGATCTTTCTGGAAGGATAGGCAACAGTATAACCCTGCCACTATACATATTCTATTTTTCATCTATAATTATTATGCATTACCTTTGTAACTTCCCAGTCTGACCTAACTGTATAGCTATGTATATGTGGCACCATGTTCTCTCCTTGTGCATTGCATATCCTTTCTGAGTAAGTTATACCATTTTACTTTAAAATTCCATTCATTTGATGAACATCCTCACAATCTCTGTGATGTTACTAAATTGATAATTGTAATATTTATTAAAACTGGCTGCTACTTTTATTTATTCCTCATCTTGTTGCTTTAGCTTACAATAAACCAGTTCAGCATGGAGGACTGTAAGTGTAAAAATGTGCACGCAGTTTCCACAAGTTCCTCATTGGCCCAACAGACCATTTTGTTCCACAGTCTGGCTCCAAAAGCTGATCTGTGGCCACGGGGGAGGGGAACCCCTCTCAGGTGTGACACCCCTCTCCTATGACTCTCTATGCACCAAACGTGGTTCCATATTCTAACAGCACTATATTTTGCATAAATCCAAAATATAAAGTAAGGAAAACTCATTTATAGTATTTATCATCTCATAATATCGGAACCTGTGATGCTAAATGCAAAGACTTTGTCGCTTTGTAACTGTGTTTTGGGTATACTTAGACTCCAGGAATATGTTAATAGCTCTACAAAGGCCTTCATCCCTCATATGAGAAACTCATTATGTTAACATGCAGTCAGTCTTCTAGGATTTCCTCTTTTTACTAAATCTGCTGTTGTAGTGATACCCAAGCACTGCTTGTCAGTTAAATTATACAAAATTTGAATGTCTTCCCAGTATATTGCTACTGTCATCCCATCTTTAGGCTCTAAAAACATGTCCTTTCTGGCTGAAAATTTTTCTTGCTTACTACTTGCACGAAACCAGAATCTTTTCTGAACTTCTACCATGGCTTCCTATTTTATCTTGAGGACTCAAGTATTTGAAGCTTCTGATACTCAGCTTTTGTAACAACCTGTCCAGTTCTGCACACGTTGTGTAATGAGTACAAATCTGCAGAGTAGACTGGGGAAAGCAGCAAATTCAAAACCAGTAGAAGAGAAGTTCCATGGAAACAAACCATCCTGATTTTGTTATCTTTTTCTTCTTTCTTGTTGCATTCCTTTCATCTAATATAATCATAGAATCACAGAATGGTTTGGGTTGGAAGGGACCGTAAAGATCATCTAGTTCCAACTCCCTGCCATGGGCTGGGACACCTCCCACTAGACTAGGTTGCTCAAAGCCCCATCCAATCTGGCCTTCAACACTTCCAGGGTGGGAGCAGCCACAACTTCTCTGGGCAACCTATGCCAGTTTCTTTCCACCCTCACAGGAAAGAATTTCTTCCTAATATCCAATCTAACCCTCTTTTAGTTTTAAACCATTTCCCCTTGTCCTATTGTTACATTCCCTCGCCAAAAGTCCCTCTCCACCTTTTCTGTAGGCCTCATTTAAGTACTGGAAGGCTGTTCTAAGGTCTCCCCAGAGCATTCTCTATAATTGCTAAATATTGTATCAAAATACATTATAAGTACTTAATGATGCAAAGTGTCACCTGTTTTGTGTTTGTACAGTAACGAGTGCAAATGAAACTGGTTCTGGTAAGGGGATTTGGCCCAGTAGCTGCCTAAATAAACAGTAATTCCACAGAATTGGTACTTTAAATTAAAAATTATGAGAAGCAGCTCTAGGGTGACAGAAAGGGCACTGTGTGATTTCTTCCTTGTCTCCCACTTACGTTGTAATTTAATATTTATGCTTGAAGTAACAAGAATATTAAATCAGTCTCTCTGGATTGAAATAAGAGGACAGATTGTAATAAAAATGGCATAACAGAAGCTCTGTATTTTCCTCTGAAACATGAATAGTCATGTTTCTTAAGAAAAAGTTGGCAATGCAAGTGTTTGTTAATAACAAGAATGGTAAGAGCTTGTAAGATGAAAGATACTTACCAAAAACATGGAATCCTAAAGTACAGGTGTAAGTGGCCCATTCTATATCTCTAGTTGTTTCAACACTCACAACTTGTTTACAAGCAGAGGGGATCCCTACAAAAGAAAAAAAAACAACTACATGATAATATTCTAAATTCTCAAATTATATAGATTTTTGATTGCACCAGATGAATTAAAACATATGGTCTGTCTTGGCAGTTATATGGTCTCATTTAAATTTTAAATCTGTATTACACTGTCTGAACTTTGCACAAAAGGACTAAATACAATTCTTACTCACAGTATAAGATTTCATAGTCTCCTGAATTAGACACAAGATACTGTGAATTAACAGACCAATCCAGATGAGTAATGAAGCTGGAATGACCCTACAAAGAGAAAAATATTGTATTAACTGTACTAACAGTGTGACAGTGATGATACAATGCTACAAAACATACTTAAATTGTTAGTATTGAACCAAGAGAAAAAAAGGTTACTTACAGAACATTTGCCAATTCTAGTGTACTTTCTTCCATTTTCACTCACACCGTATATATAAATACAGTTGTCATGGGAACCTATTGCCAAGAAGTTTCCATCTATAAACACAAAAGTGAACTGTAACTATTCCTGTAAGAAAGAACTTTGGCTAATTTTGAAAAGTTAGTGTGCCACAGACAAAAGGAACTGTTCTTTAAGGCCTTGATACCAAAAAATTAAAAAATAAAATTCTATTCTTTTTCTTTTTCAGTTGCATATTGATGTGTGTTTCAAGATCACAAAACAGCAAGTTTATACAGCAAATATTACTGGTAAAAACACATGACACTTCTGGAAGCAGCTACACTCCATTTAGGGCTAACCTGAATGCAACAACCTGCACAGTTAAGTTATATTTGTTGTGGGTTTTTTTCCCCCCAGTGAAACTGTTTTGAACATGCGGGGCAGGGAGGGAGGGAAAAGTAAAACAGAGCTTAAGACACCACCTATTTAGTGTTGCCAATGCTTCACAGCATATTTATTTTCAACTTCAGTATGGCAAGTGGGGAACTATTTTAAAACAAACCGACCCCAAATTTAATAAAGAAATTAAATGCTTTTTTTAACCAGTAAATAAATGCTCTCAAACCTGGTGAGTAACGCATTACAGACAGCTGTTCGTTTCCATCTGTGTGTACAGTGACCAAATCTTTTGTTTCTGTGTCAAACACAAACCACCTGTTGTAAATACAGAAAGAGGCCAATAAATCATTCCATAAGGAATTTAAGTCTACTGTAATCTTAACCAACTTTTCTTCTGTCAAAATAGCATAAGTTTTACACCAAGAAAAGAAAAACAGCAACTGCTACTTGGTTTGGTTTATTTTTACTTTAACACAAGGATAGTTTCTTTTCCATGTTTTTTAGCCAGACAAACAATCAGACACTGACCCTGATATCAATCTCCAGATTTCAGTCTGTTTTATTATGTGTCATGCATTAGAATAAAGTAAGCATTACATTTCTCCTTGAACGACACTCCTCTACGCCATGCTGATGTTTGAATTGATGCCTACATTAAATCCTAGAGCAAAGGAAAACAGAAGCAAAAATCTTTTGATAGAAAGATTAGCTTTATTTATAATTAAATTAATTAATTTATTATTTTAATTAATTTATTAATTCATTTTAATGAACCAAAATTTAATTTGTGAAAACATGTAGAAGGGATAAAGATAAAATTTGTATTTCAATACTTGCATCAAATTATTAAAGATAAAGATTCCTCTTAAAGCCTCTCCTTTTGATTTACTTTATCTAGTAAATAAAGTAAATTTAGTAACTAAAGCAAATCCTTTATTTAGGATTGATATATAATCTGAAATAATCTTGGCTCATAGCCTATAAGCATTCTACATGTTTGCAATACTAGCAGCAAAGTCTGCCCTCAAGTGACATTAAAGGAGAGGAAGTTACAGGAAAACATTTCTTCCTCCTGTGACAGACAACCAAGGTGAAACGCAGGGTCTGCTGCTGACCCACTGTGTGACCAAGGGCTCCCCCTGCCCTGTAAAACTGAGATACTGTCACCTCGGTTTTCTCTGCCTTGTTTATGATTTACACTTTACAGGCAGAACAAGTCTCTTAATATGCATTTTTACACCATGTCTAGCACACTGGCACATTTGCCAAATTTTTGTTAAAGCCTCTTGTTGTCACTGCATTAGAGATAATAAACCACTTGCTAAATTTGCCAATGAGCAAATTTTTTCTGCGATTTCCTATACGCTGCCCTACAGGCCTCAGAGGAGATCTCTGCACACATCCGCAAAGTTAACTCATTATCTCAAACTTCTCCCTTAGCCTCTCCTTTGCCATGACGGACACAAAGATTTAACATTAAGTGACTGGTACAGTGGCAGCACCTCCCACACACAGTCTCACTGCCAACCTAAACTTCTGCCCTGCCCAAATCCATCCCCTGGCACTGCTCTTAGCTTGCTGCTCTCCCAGGGCAGAAACTGGCTCTTTGTTCTGTGTTTATACCACACTCAGCAAACACGGGGTACTGCTCCGAGACAAGGGTTTCTAGGAACTAAGGCAATACAAATAAATTTCACTCTGAAATTCAACAGAAATCAATAGGGGATTAATCTATGCCATGCATACATCTGCAAAAGAAGAACATGAACTTGGGCTTGAGGTGAAAATATCATCTAGTGTTTGTTGGTGCCCAAGGTGCACCTCTGCCTATCTTACCTGCCGGTCAGTGTCCCTACTGCAACAACAGATGCTGAAGGATGAAAACCTGAAGACTGTGCTGGATCCTAAAACGTTTCAGAAGAAAGCACACTTTTTTACCAGTCCAGCTTATAACAAAAACACAGTTCAATTATCTGCTTCAGGAACAGAACAAGTCTCTCTTGTTTTTTGTGAGTGCTTTGGAGTTTTTTTAAATACAAACTTGAGAGGAAAAAAAGCATTTTAAACTGATTGAAATATTACCACATGGATGTTTTTCCCCCCTCTATACAAGGCCACTGTTTTCTTTTCTTCACTATCTAAAAATAACTTGGCAAGCGATTTCCTAACCATAACACTGGCAAAGGCAGCTTCTCAATAAATCACAAACAAGTAAGAGATAAAAATAACTTATTAAATTAGAGCTGACCTAAGACTTAAGTATCAAAGTCGTAGTTTACCAACTGTCTAAAGGACAAGCAAGTACTTTATTCAACAAAGGCCTGTATCACTTTGCATGGAGGGGAAAAGCCTAACTTCTACACACACCAAAGTCTTTTTCAGCACCTGCCAGTTGCAGCTTAGTGGGAGATAAAGGACATGAACTGGGTTTCTTATTTTGATATGTAATTTTAAAAATTTTTACTTTGTATAGTGCATTACTACGGAGTCCAGTAGAATTGCAGTGTTTTTCTTGCAATTTACCTAAAAAACAAGGTAAGCACTTTTATTCTAATACTCATTCAGTCACAAAGAACGAGCTCCAGAACTCTTCAGGTTAAAGCAGAAAGACCAAAAATAAAGAGCTTATTTTTTTCTGATATATTCCAAAAATAATTTTAAATTGTAAGCAAAAAATTCCAGCAATATATCTCACAGAAATGCTTATGTCCTTGATTTTCTATATTCCAAACTGGCATCACATTGTAGTCACTTTAATAAACACGTTTACATTTTTAGCAATTTGTAATTACTAGCCCCAGAGGCTATGTGTAAGGGATATCATCATTAAATTTAAGCAAACGTCTAATTTCAAAGATGTAACTAACTCAAAAGAAATTTCAAACAATTGTTGAGATGCAGATGTTTGCATGTTTTAAACCACTACAGTAGTCCAGAAAGGCAAATCTGCTATTTTTTCTAAGTATAATTTCATAGTAATTTCATAGTAAATACTAAAACATTCTCTTGAATAAAGCAGAGGTTCAAAACGGAGAATTTAATCTTAGCAATAACTTGTACTCATAACTACACTAAAAAGATTTTACATAGTTCTCTGACACAAATAGGTTAACATGAAACGATTTATTTACTCTAGACAATCAGTCACTAATTTATGAAACAGTCTCAGACATTTCAAGTGGATAATAAGGAGATTATTGTCAAGACTGATAGCAGAAATCTTGTCTTAGTGAAGCAGTGTGTACTTGGAGGGGGAAAAAAATAATCTAAGTCTAATTTAATAGTCCTGCTATTGTTGCCATCAACCTTCTAAAAAGAATCAACATAAATATAGCAGTTTCTTAAATGTTTCATTAAAAACAGTTTCTTAGAGTGCCTTATATGTGCAAAACCACAGCTAAATATTAATTGAAGTTCACTGTAAGTCATAATCAGCTAAACTCCAGTTCTGTGTTTCAGAGGACACAAAGGATAAAACAGTGGAAATTATGTCCTTTTTTTAGTTGATGATTACTTAAGCAACTTTATTTCTGAGACAGCAGCTGATCTGATTAATAGATTAATTCCTGTTCCCCATATTGTACTTATCACTACTAATGATGTTTCACTGTCAACCCAAACTTAGACATGCTCTTTTCTTTAGAGTGCAAGAGAGCAAAGTGCCAAGTTTTGCGCTTCTCTTCCTGACTATAGGCCCTCCGCAGTATATCATTCCTGCAATGAGATGTATCAGAATTACAAACATCTTATTCTCCCAGCTTTTTCGAAAGTGTATGCAAGTGTACAAAACCATACATCTTTACACTGAACAGAGTGAAGGATCACACTAATACCTACAATTGAATTAGATGATGATTTTTTTCTGACAAAAAAGAAATTTCTTAGGAAAGCATAAAAAAATGGTACCAATGATTTTACTATTTCAGGTATTTATAAATAAGACTTCCACAAAACCAGTCTAAATGGTGGTTAGTAGGTTAAGAGAGGTTCTCCTCCCCCTCTATTCTGCCTTGGTGAGGCCACATCTGGAGTATTGTGTCCAGTTCTGGGCCCCACAGTTCAAGAAGGACAGGGAACTGCTTGAGAGAGTCCAGCGCAGAGCCACAAAGATGATGAAGGGAGTGGAACATCTCCCTTATGAGGTGTGGCTGAGGGAGCTGGGTCTCTTTAGCTTGGAGAAAAGGAGACTGAGGGGTGACCTCATCCATGTTCACAAATATGTAAAGGGTGAAGGTCAGGATGATGGAGCAAAGCTTTTTACAGTAACGACCAATGATAGGACACGGGGCAATGGATGCAAATTGGAGCATAGGAGGTTCCATGTGAATATCAGGAGAAACTTTTTCACTGTGCGAGTGACGGAGCACTGGAACAGGCTGCCCAGAGAGGTTGTGGAGTCTCCTTTGCTGGAGACATTCAAAACCCACCTGGATGCATTCCTGTGTGATGTACTCTAGGTGACCCTGCTCTGGCAGGGGGGTTGGACTAGATGATCCTTCGAGGTCCCTTCCAACCCTAGAATTCGGTGATTCTGTAATTTATTAAGATTTTTAAAACTTTGTGTAAACTAGTAAAGGATTATTTACTATATCAGACAGAAAACTCTTTAGTCAGCAATGTGAGGGTCATCTGTAAGTTACTGTCCAAAATCTGCTCTGCAAACCTGTGTATTTGATATATATCTACACTAGGTGCTGCTTTCTTTTTCTTGAAGGAATTTTTGAACTTTTCCACTGTACAGAGGGCAGATAGAAAAGACTGAGAAATAACCTGGGTATTGTGATCAGTACATGCATCTCCAAAAAAGCATTCTCACACATCTATTAAAAAAATGTAAAGAGAAGACTGTTTGAAAAAAATGCAATAGTGATATCTCAAAATAGAGAGATAAAAACATCACCACCGTCTCTAGGAGAAAATGTCTTCTTATGGATAAACAATTAGAAAAGTGACCAGATGTCAAAAAAGCATACTCAAAAAATCAGTTCCACACAGTATAAAACTGAGCCTCCACTAAGTATTTCTTCAGTACCTAAACACCAAGTTTCATGTCAGAGATAGGAAATGAAATTCTAAAAATCACATTTGAGTATTTGAAAACAGGATGTATAAAAATACTAGTTACAGAAAATAAATTAAGAAGGCCAAAAAATGTCACCAAAATAATCTTTTCCTTCTGAATTCTGACTATCATGGTCAGGGTAGTAGTCCTGATCAGAAATAATTTTAAATGATAAATATTTCCTAGCTTTGTATTTGGGGTTCTCTTCCTAGTGAAAAAATATAAATGTCAACAGCACTCTATGATACAATATATAGATCCATATAATTTAGGGTTTTAAATTCTTGTTTTTAAGAGTTTTACAACCATTTTCAGAATTTTTTTTATTCACTTATTTTTTCCCCTCAAGTTAATACTTTAAGATCTTTTTAATCAATAATCTTATGAAAAACTCAAATTACTTGAGAAGTTCTATAAGAGGAGTTATATTTAATAAGTTTATACCTCTACAATCTTGTTCCAGATAGGACGATGAGTGGTAGCATCCCAGAGGGTAATGTGTTTGTCATGTCCACAAGTGAAGAACTGAGGTTTAGAGGAATGGACTGCAAGTCCCCAAAGCTCATCAGTGTGGCCCTACACAAGCAGAAATGTTTCTTGATGAGAAGACACTACCTTCAAAACTAAACATGTCTAAACAGGATTAAAATGAGCCAACTATATATTAAGCATTACAAAAATATGTTTGCTTAGATAGATGCATTTTACAATGTTACTTATTGTCAAAAGTGCTGTAATAATAAATCAAATAAATGCATATTGATGAAACTCAACATTTACTGCTATTACACACTATTACACACTTAGAAATGTTCTTGTAAGGCAACAGCTTACCTGGGTAATTGGGAAAAAATCTCCTGATAACGTGCCCTGGAGGACGAAGTTTCTTGTGGTTCCTATTAATACAACGTCCCCTTTTCCCTCTGCTACTGTTCTTATTGGACCAAACTGCTCTGGAATCTGTGGTCATAACAGACAAACAGATAGGTAAGTCAGACAAATTGTCAAGTGTTGCTATTTTTAAAGACATATGGTCTAGCAAGTGCATTTTTTAATAAAGGTTGTACAGAGAAGAAATTAAATGGATGAATATATATGCCTGACTTTCTATAACAACTTCCATCAGCTCAGTAACTGTCTTTATAATACTACAAGAATCACAGAATCACAGA
>VZRW01001550.1:0-24876 GCA_013398125.1 Aegotheles bennettii
GCTAGTCTTGCATGTATTTTGTTCTCATGTTCACCCAAAGTCACCTCTATAACAGCATGCAATTTCCCTTGTACCTGAAATATGTCTGAAAGTTGGACCGAACTAAAATGTTGGAAAAGCCTATGCACATATCTTTGGCTTACATGTCCTTTTTTGTCTTATCCTTTGTCCTGATCTATTTACAGCCTTTCTTGCTATAAAGTTTGAGTTACCTGTACAGCTACACTTACCTAGCTGCCAAGATACAAACTGCAGATATTCGTACCCTTCACCAATGGCCCAAAAAGCATGTTTAGACCACGGAAAGGAAACATCTGCACTAGTCTGCTGTGTCTGCAACTGGGTTTTGAACTAATGTGACTTGCATTAATGAAACATTTTGGGCAAGAGTGTAACTTGTAAGTATCTATCTTCTGCAAGTAACTATCTTCCAGCAAAACGACAGTCCATATTTTAATAACATTTCAGCTGTTAAAAAAGGAATCCAGAAAATGTCAAAAGCCCTATTTAAGAGAAGGTCTGAATACATTTGAAGATATCTCTTTTTGCCTGTGTCAACATCATCACACATTAACTCTCCTGTACATGGATATTGTGTGTCATTTAAACCATCCTCTATGAAGGCCATGTCAGAAACTAGGCCTCACCTAAATACTGAAGTTATTACACCAGAAACATTTCCAATCTCACCTCAAGTCACTTGGGCAAACTTATCAGAAAAAAAGTCAAGACAAGAAGTATGTGCACAGCTTAACAATAGCACTCCCACTACAATGAGGAATGCTATAATATCAGTTCCTGCATTCTCCCTGCTCCAAATCTATCAGTCAGAGATGTCTGGTCCATCAAATAATATTTGACAGAATTCAATTGGCCTGTGTTTGTGAAACACAGACTGTGATATTACCCAGATCTTCCAGGGTTCTATTTTAAAGCAAATGATGTATAAGGGAAAAAAATATTTGAAAACCTGGAGATAACGTTTTTAAAAAATTTTCTATTACAACACCTAGGAAAAAAATAAAGGTAACGTAGAACCATTCACAGCATGTTTTAAGAGGAACTAGAACAACTTTAAACAGGAAGAAAAATTTTAAAAAAATATTATTGGTGTGACTTTTTGGGGCAATAAGATTCTATTAAGAGTAACCTGAGAAAGGTTAATGTTACACTGTATATTAAGATACAAGGACTAGATACTACATATGATAATGCACAAGTCATTTATAAACCACAGTACTTTGTTAATAAAACAAAAAGCCTTAATGTCCAACAATTAAATAATATAGACTGTTCTACTACTGTGTGATTTCACAAACTGTAATTTATCATTACTCTATCACACTCAGTCCCCAGGAAAAATACTACATCTCATCAGAGTAGATTACTGAGAACAAACGAGACATTCCAAGAACAGAAAATCATTAACGTAACATTTTAATAAACTGACATAGTTAGATAATGAGGCCCAGAAATACTAAGTCTTCTGACTGATGTCACACAGGAAGCCTATGGCAAATCCGAGGTTTTAACACAAATATGCCAAATCCTAGTTTGGTACCCTAACACGTAAAATTTTCATATCTCTAAGTTTATACCTCTGCAGTGCTTGAGAGAAGCAGTTTAACATTAAGAGAAAATGCAAAAAACACACATTAAGTTGTTCAGCCTGGACAGTATTTTATTTATGGCTTAACCTCCTTTGCCTGAATAGTCGATTTCTTTTAAAACACCTGTTTCAAGAAGACACTGTTTCCACTGTAACTAATCACAACTGGAACCTGTAAGGAAAAGGTTTTATTAAATAACAGTAAGAATGGAAAAAAAAATATTAAAAAAATCATACATTACTCAGCCAGTCTAGACTGATACTGCTAGCTCTGTTTAAACAGGCAGGCTTGTACTTTTTATTCAGTTGGAAAAAGAGAAGAGTGCTAACCTCTGCCAAATATTTTTGTCTTATGAATTTACATCAGCTCAGAAGTATATGCTTTTGAACACTGAACTTTACAGTGGGTTAGATTTTTCTTTTGTTCCTTAAAATGCTTTTTCCCCATTAAAAAAAAAAGAAAAAAAGAAAAAAAAGAAAAATATGATGTTGCAGTGTGAAAATGAAAATATAATGGACTGACTTATATAATCCAGTATGTGTGACATTTATATCTTCATGATGAAAGCTGCAAGCTGCTGTTTGCTTATGCTTAAATTTTTCATTATTAGACAAAGACTTACAGGTCTTGTCTGTGAGCAACACCAGTTCTGACAATTCTGAGACAGAAACATTACCTAGATGAAATGACAGATACTGAGGTGTTCCTTGTTTCTCCTCCTCTTTTGTCTTGAAAACGAAATCCTTTTTATCTTGATCCACCACAACAAAACAAAAATAAAACCAGAAGAGTTTATCTATTGCTACAATTCCTCCTGCAATCGATATAAAAGATTGAGCATATCAGTCATATGAAGAGATCCAGCTAGTTTGAAAATGGCAAGATTTAAAATATATATATATATATGCACAAAACAAACCTGGCTTTTAGCTGCCATCTTTGCTATCAACATTAAAAAGGCAAACACCAGTCCAGTGGTCCAGTGGCAAACACCATTATCCAGTGTGGACAATGGATGAACTCAAAAAAAGCACATATTGGGTCCCCAAAACACTTACAGATCCAAAGTGAAAACTGTGGACTCAAATCAAATAAATAATTACAAAATGCACTCAAAAAAAGACAGTCAGACAATGAATGCAACATGAAACTGGGTTAGAACAAGTTTTAATTTCAGAGAAATATATTAGCCCAACTGATTTTTTAAAAATTATATTTATTTTTTTGACTACTATATGAAGCCATTCTATGTGGAAAAAATTAATTTTCTAGGTAAGTATGGAGAATGCAATTCTCCAAGAGAAGCACTATTGTATAGCTGAGATTTTCTGTAGTCTTTTAGTATTTTAGTTTCAGTTATTACAAATGCAGTTCCTAAAGAAAAAAAAATGCAGCTATACATAATAGAAATCTTATACGTGTTTAATAGCATGCATAATCCTAAGGAAAATAATAATCACTTGGGAAAAAGGAGAGGGCAGGCAGCAATCCTTTCTGCAATTGCTTACATTTACAGAACAGGGGAACAGCATTATGCCAGCTGGTTTGCTGAGGAATGAATCAATATTGGCAGAAGGGTCAGAACAATATATTGAGATGATATTTATTTTCCTGTCATTTTTCTCTCTACCCTCAAGCAGCCAAACCATAGACAAACTGGTGAATCACAGCAAACAGATCTGTGAGGCTGACATTGCCACCAGATGACAACTCAAAGCCAAGGTAGGTGCTAAAGTAGCACTGCTTATCTTGGAAGGTGTCTTTGTGCCCCTCTCCCCCCCATATCCACACCTACCCAGTCTAAAGGAATTCCATCTGTTTCATTTTCAGATGATCTAGTTTCTGAGATTGTAAGTTAGAGCAAATGAGGCTGGCACTTACGTTAAATAAGCACATAGGATTTTATTTTTTTCTTCATTTGCTTATTTGTTTAATTAATAAATTGGTGGGATTACACATTTTATTGATCTATTACATTTCTATATGAAATATTTTAATGTAAGTATTTAATGGCATGAGGCCACCACAGAATCACAGGATCACAGAATTGGTAAGGTTAGAAGGGATCACAGTGGGTCATCTCATCCAACCTCCCTGCCTAGCAGGGTCATCCAGGAACACATGGCACAGGGCTGCATCCAGACGGTTCTTGAACATCTCCAGCGAGGGAGACTCCACAGCCTCTCTGGGCAACCTGTTCCAGTGTGTGGGAACTCACACAGTAAAGAAGTTCTTCCTCATGTTCAGGTGGACCTTCCTGTGCATCAGTTTCTGCCCATTGTCTCTTGCTCTATNGTTGGCCCCACCGAAAAGAGCCTGGCTCCATCCTCTTGACACCCAGCCTTCAGGTATTTATACACGTTAATGAGGTCCCCTCTTAGTCGCCTCTTCTTGAGGCTGAACTAGACCCTTGATCAATTTAGTGGCTCGTTGTTGGACCTGGTCCAGGAGCTCCATGTTTCTTTTGTACTGTGGAGCCCAGAACTGCACACAGTACTCCAAATGTGGCCTCACCAGGGCTGAGTAGAGGGGCAGGAACACCTCCCCCGAACCTGCTGGCAATGCTTTCTAGTACACCCCAGGATTCCATTGGCCTTCCCGGCCACAAGGGTGCACTGCTGGCTCATCAACAGATGAGGTTGTGCGTGAACATAGCAACACCCACAAATAAAACTACACAACTTAGGTGGCGATTTTATATGCTTAAAGCCCAACAAAAACTAAATACTAATTTCAGTAACGTTTTGATGTCAGAAGAGTATGTATTTTATTCCCATTTTATAAAATATGATGGCACTCCGACAGCAACCCCAGATGCTAGCTTATTTGCAATGTTCAAAGTCTATTAACTTCTGTTTCCACAACTCTCAAATAATTCTACAATAAACAGGCATGGTACTGTTTACAAGATAATCTTCTCCCTACAGACACCTGTTGCTATAGCAACCTGTTGTAACAGCCCGGATGCTAAAGTGACCACACTGCACATGCACACAGAGCACAAGAGTTCCAGGAGAACCAAGCTGAAATGACAGAATAAATCCAGCTGCAGCACTGTTGAATGAAGTACTTCTGCAGTTATAATACTGTTTAGGTAGTTAAACCCGCTGAAAATTAGTCTCTTTCTATAGGTGAGAACATCAGAAGATTTTATGTAAAAGGCAATCAGCTTAAGCGCAGTCTAATGCTTTCTGGTGAGTTTTTTCCCCCACTACAAAATGTAGTTCTGAATCCATCAGACACTATCTAAACCTAGGCTTATCACCCTGATGACTCCTTTTCAAGCCAGCTGGCACCTAGATGCTATTTGTGGCCAGGTCTTAAAGTGACCTTGACTGTGTCATAGTTATGGCATACTTCCAATGTTAATTTATACATTAACAAAACAAACACAGCAAAAGGATAGTTAGGTGCTAATAACTGAGATCAGTATAATTCATGTAACAAATAAAAACCATACCCTTCATGTATTAGCCAGAAATAGTTACAAATCAATATTTAATAATTTCTCAAAGTTGGTAAATTTAGATACAAAAGGCTGTTGAAAACAGTGTCTCCTTAAAGCTTTTAACAGTAGTCTTGGCTTTAGAAACCGCACAATCCCACTTCCCTGTCTCTCTTTTTCAGTTTGCACATGCAGGCCTTTTGTGGGTATTTTTATTATTGGAGTTATCTCAGCCTCTCCCACTGACCATGGCATTCAACAGATGTGCTTACATATTCATGCATATGCACATGCATATATTCTGAAATAATATTCTCTGCATGTATATGTAACACACACGGAATATTATTCATATGTATAAGGGATGGAAACACATACATACACAGTACTGTGAGCATGTAGCACAATAATAGGATTAAGACTACAGTCAACTCCAGTAGGCTTACAAGAAATATGCAAAATATATTAAAATAAATAGAATTAGAGTACTCATAATGACCACAGATGTAAGAACAGGGATAATATCAAATACATTTAATCGAAGTAGAATAAAACTGTAGATATACTTCCCTATGAAACAGAAAGGAAATATATTTCCATGTGCAAGTGAGGAGACATAGCAGAATACATCCAACATGCATGTTTCCTATGTATATGTTAATTACATGTTACAGAAACAGAGTGGCTGAGGTTGGAAGACAGCTCTGGAGATGATCTTATTCAACTCCCCTGACCAAGCAGGATCACCAGTTGCCCAGAATGATGTTCAGACAGCTTCTGAGTATCTCCATGGATGGAGACATGCTCCAGTCTCTTCACCATCTTGGTGTCCTTTCATTAGACAGTATTCAGTACACCTCTATTGCATCCTGGGGAGCCCAGAACTGGTCCTGACACTCCAGGTGTGGCCTCACCAGTCCTAAGTAGAGGGGAAGGTTCGCCTCCCTTGATCTGCTGTCAGTACTTTGCCTAAGATGGCCCAGGATATCATCAGCCTTCTTTATGTCCTGTTCATCAGGATCCCTAGGTCCTTTTCTGCAAAGCTGCTTCCCAGACGACTCCCCTCCCAATTGTCATGATCATTCAAAGATTAACGAGAATGGCTCTCACAGTGACAACTGCACTCATGGGTGCATACCATCAGGGCCCATGGGTTTATCTAAGTCCAGTCTGCTTACTTATTCTCTAACCTGATCCTCTTCTACAAAGGGCAGTAGTTGTAATAAATTAGTTACATAATTAGTGAATGCATACATAATTAGTACCTTTGTACAAATCAGAAAACAAATGATAGGTTACAGAAGTAATCTATATTTAAACCAAAACAAAACCAAAACCAGAAGTGGAGTTTTAATTTCAAAACTGAGTTCCACCCTACTACAGCTATTCTGTTTGTTAAAGCACTTCCTTCCAGGTAGCAGTACAGATTTTAACCTTTTCTCCCTCAAATTCAGCAGCAAGGGTCCTTCCTTGCTCAGAACATTTTTCTGTATTTGTTTAATCAATAGATTCATTTCATGTAACAAAAACACAATCTGGACATTTTATCAACCTGATTTCAGTCCCTGCTTTTAATTATAAACAAACAAACCATCATAACAAGTGGAAGATAGAGGAAGTATAAAAGATAGCCTAATTTGACTCATTTTCTTGTTAAGATGAAATTGGTATCTCTTATAGGTTATCTTGCATTGTACCAGCATCAACATCTGTACATACAGCAAATATTTTCATGTCAATATTTAAGAACATTAAAATCCTGCTTAATTATAAATGTACAGATCAGTTTTCCCCTGAATTGTATTATCAAAAAAGCTTCTCAAATATCATTGCTAAATGGCTTGTTCAAATCTCTACAGAAAGGGCACTGCTCATTGAGAAACTGTCAGATCTTTGCTGTGAATATTATACACAGGGGACACATTTTACCATCTCATAATGTTTCTAAACCTTTTGAAACACTTCTGCGGTCTCATAAAGATTTCCCTTGATACCCTGTAAACAAAAGGTCAGATCTGCATTTACCCAGGTTCCACAGTTAAGGTAGATTTATCACTGAAATATCTGAAGATATGGCATGAGCAAGCAAGCTGGAGCACTGTATTTCATTTCAAGCAGCCAAGGCCTCCAGCTCTTATTTTGCCTTTTTTTTTTCCTCTTAGCAGAACTAAAACCAAGGCTCAACAGAACATTTTCAAGGCTCAACAGAACATTTTGGTTTGTCTTCTAGATCACCTAAACCATTCAATTTAAAAATTAGAGAAAAAACAAGCTATTCATACAAAGAAGCACCAGCAAGAAATTTTGATTCTTTTGATAGGTTTGACTGATGAGTGGTCTTGAAGTAAACTAGCTATCCAGAGATACATTTCTGGCATGGAAATTAGCCCTGATGATCAAGCATTGAGGGAGCAGTAACAGTTTAAACATCATATGTGAGCCTGGAGAAGCTTTATGTAGTAGAGTACACTTATTCTAAATCAAACAACAAAGAAACAATATTTGTCCTTTCCCATTTGTTTACTTTGGGCATTTGACAGAACTTTCTGCACAGTTTGTTTTCTCCACAGTGTCAATTTTCTCTGCTGTCTCTACTGGCAGCCAGCACCACATATAAGTGAAGGACCAGAAGCTATTTTAAAGTGTTTCCTTCCATCCCTCCCCTCACTTACCTTGATCGGCTGGGTTCAGGTCTATGCTTTCCCTTTAAGTGAAAAATTGCTTGAGCTCTTAGTGTTAGGTTTTAGCAACATATGGTACACTGCTCAGCGCTAGTTCTGAACCGGTATCTCAGGCCTGAGATTGCTAGAGGTGTTAACTTTCAGAAGAGTTCCTGATTTTATAATCACTGCCAATCTAAAGCCTACTTTAAAGAAAAATGTTAAACTCTACTGTGGCATTATTCTGTGTCAAACACCTGCTTCAATTCATTTAAGAGAAAGACAATAGTGGAATGCTGAACATGCAACAATGAAATAGGGTGTTAAATAAAGAGTTATTCACTATTTATTTGCTACTGAGTAAAATATCTTCTCCCAAAGTCTCTCACAAACAAAAACAGAGTTTCCGCAAGTTCTTGACATTACCAATGAAACAGTTTTCCTCAACCTGGGGTGTAGGCAAAAGTAGTAACATAAAATTGAAATAATATTTAAAATAAGAAAAAAATTAGAATCTCATGGAATGGGGAAAAGCAGGAAACAAAACTGATTTTAAAAAAACCATTCATGGAAGCCTGACAGGATGAGTAAAACAGTGGGAAAAAAAGAAACAGAGTGTCAACGCGAAGGGCAGAGAACACAAAATCACCTAGTCAGGAAAACGCCACTAGACTGAACTGTGAAATCGAAATCAAGACCTGATGTCAGGAAATTCAATAAACTCTAGAAGGATGTTAGGAATTTCACAGATGGGCACAATAAACACATATTTTTAATTTAACATGTTCTTACAATAACTCCAGTATTATCACCATGGGTCATGAATCTATTAAAAATATGGAAATACAGGGAAAATGAAAGGAAATGAGCTTAGCTCTCAGTACTCTTGATTCCTTGCATGAAGAGCAAAATTCAATTGAAATGTTTCCTGGGGCAGAGAAAGATTAAAAGAAAATTAATGGCACTCTAAGGGCACGAATAACATTTCATCGGGTTTGTCTGTGGTTATCACAGCTAAAGGCTAAGTAAAATATTAAGTTTGAGTGAAAGTTTGAATCGTACAATATGCAGCTGCTCTTCTGGTTGCTTAAATAAATGCCATTGCATCAATGAGTAAAAAAGCTGGAATTGTAATGACCTCTGACCAAAATCTTTATATTTAGGTATCAAAAGGTCAGATAACCTGTTTGGTTTGGTTTGTTTGTTTTTTTTTTTCTCAAAAGATGTTGTGGATGCTTAATTTACACAGGTATTTTACACAGCAGCCTCTGAATTCTCCCAAAGGCATCATTTGACCTTCAGTTACTATCTTCTGAGTATATCGACCTTTATCCTTATTTACGCCCAATACTTTGAAATTTGCATAATGTTATGCAGAATATATTTTGTAAGGAACCCTTAAATTTGTCTGCAAGTAGGACATTTCTCTACAGTAATTTAAAATCAAAATTCAACCACTTATTCCCATTAATTAGATTTGTGGAGCAACTGGGAACTATTAAAACACATATGGCATAATGAATAACCTTTCTGCTAAAAATTATTCTCCGGTCTCCTTTACTCCTTTCAACCAAAAATTCACCATGTCATCACTACTTACTTCAGCAGGAGTTCTCCTTCTCTTCATCTCTCTCCCTCCCTTCCCTGTCCGTATATCCTGTAATTAATCTACAAGCTAAAATTCTGCCTTTTTTCTATAAAACATATAATTCAGGAGAAATTTCCAATATAACACACAGAAGAAGAAAATAAATAGATTGTTGTTTATAGTTAATGTGGACCTGATTGTTAGCTTGTTTTCTCTCTGGCAAGGCCTGATATTTTGTAAGAGGAATAATGTCTTTGTACTCGTTGCCATTTTGTGTTGTAAAGTGTTAAAATAACTACATTTATACTTATGGTATAAAAAAGTGTAAACAATCCAAACATTATTAAAAATACAGAGTATAAAACAACATTACAGCTACTGTACAAAACCAGGAGGGATTCAAATATGCTTCTTTTGCTTAAGTTGATAAGCTCTTGTATCTTTTCTCATTAAATAACATAAAAAGCATGGAGGGGTTGGGTTTTTTGGGGGAGGGGATTGGCATATTTTTACTGATGTAACATATACTTGCAACACCCTGAAGCATATATAAAGTCCTGGCCTTGGAGGACAGGGTTAGGAACATACCATCTGTCTGACAGGTGATTACCATATTCATATTACTCATTGTAAGAGGTTCTCCACTCAGGCAAACCAGGACCGTGGTATAATGGTAGTGTGCATGTCCTGCAAGCTAGACATAACCTCAGAGCACCAAATAATTTGCTGATGCTTAACAGTGATGTTCCACCAGTAAGTCATTTTGCCTAGACTTTGTTCATTAGTTTTCTCTGAAGACGTTTATAGGACAAATAGGCTAATGGTTTATTAAAGTAGCACCTACAGTTAATAATTGTTTTTAAAACCACTGCCATAGCGTTTACTCCAGTCTGACCATTTTGCATTTAAAATGCAAAACCTTTGGGGAATAAATAAATAAAATCCCAGGAAACATGTAGCACAAATTACTTGAAAATGTTTCCCCCAAACCCAGTTCAGCTTTGATCTCCCTGTTTATCCCTCTATTTTATTTCCTAGTTAGGTACAACATTCATGATTATATACTTTGAACACCAAATTGCATTTGTGGAGCACCAGACACAACACCCCATTCCCATTTCCTACAAGTACTTAAGGGCCATCACAGTGTGAAATCTTAAAATTAAAGGATTTTCATTGCTTTCCTGTATGCCCTATCATAGCATTGCTGAGTAAAGCTGTGATCCTCCTGAGAAGACCTTCCTAGAAACAAGATGTTGAGGTTTTAAATTGTTATTTATTGTATCATACTAAAAATAATATGCTGTGAGATATGTATTATGAACTTAATGTGTACGCTCCTGCCCTGGCATTTGCTGACTGAACCAGGGCCTCTAGATGCATTCTTATTAGCATTTACTTTGCAAACAACATCAAGAAAAAAAATTACACACCTTAATTCGCCATTTGGGATTAAATGGATTAAGGAATATTTGTGTTTATCACTGGTTTCCATTAAAGACATGTGTAACTCCTGTCACCCTGCCTGGAGTTAGCAGATAATCAGGAGGACTAGAATAACATATCTATCCTGGGCAAGAACTTACTTTTCCAAAAATATATGTTTTCATTCAAACAACCTTTCTACTGGCAAGCTTTGACCTCTTTTCTACACTCAGGGTTTGAGTTAAGGTTAGGGTTGACAGTGTCTTGCCTACTGTACTTAATACATTGCAATACATTCAACAGAAATGAGAAGCTTTCTGGAATTGTAAGCAATTTATACTGTCCACTGATCTATATATGATGCAGTAAACAGTAACATTAGACTTCAAATATCTATTTTCAAAAGCAGCAGGGTGTGCATCAATAGTGCCTATTGTGGATTGTAACAGCCTCTTTTAAAATAACTTCATTTGTTTTTTGAAGTGGAGATACAGGAATAGAGCAACACAGGTGGACAAACATCAGCCAACATGACTTCAGTGTGGTAGAAAATATCTCACAAAATTATAGTTAAAAACTATCATGTGTGGAAGTGGACAATACTTGTTCACTTTAAAATCACTCCCCCAGGCCACAAGGATATACAAGCAACAAGGATATACAAGGATATACAGCAACATCATCGTTTGAGGGTTCTTTGTATACAGGGCTGTCCTGGTTTTGTCAGTTTCCACACTGGCCCAATCCTGGAATGAAATTTGTCTCATTCAATTCATATTTCTAAAACTTAGATAGAAAAATCCTTACAATGTTTAGAATATATAAGAAAAAATTTATATTAAATTATAAAAACTGCCTCTCAAAGCTCATACACTGAATTCAATCTGGACTTTTATTTAACTGTACTCACAAAAAATTATTCCACCCTTTCATAGTTTGACAAAGAAGGTGAGATCTACAGAGCATTAATAACTAGAGCAAAGCAAGGGTAAAGAAAAGAGAAATGTGACATCTTAGATCAAGAACATCTTGAAGAATGTCTCTAGACTGGTTAGTCTCTGCAAGCTGCAATCAGACTGCACAGGATGGACAAGCTCAGCTCTGAAATCTATCTCATCTTTTATGTAACAAGGCCACACTTCTGAAGTTGCTTAGGTACCTCACTCCCAGTAAAATCAGAGATCACAAGAGTGCTCAAAAGGCCTTTGAGGATCTATGTGGCTGCCAGCAACCTAAAGGGGTAAGCTTATAGGCTGTTTGGTGAGGGTGTAAAGTAGGAGAAACATCAGGATGGAATTCACAGAATGCAAGGTGCCGAGCAAAAACTTTCCCCAACAAAACAGCAGAAACAGCGAGGCTTTAGTCTGAGCCTTAGGAACTCAATCAGAAGTTAAGTTGTTAGAACATGCACCCAGAACACGAGAAAGCAGTTTGATTTCCCTGTTTAGCCTCAGGAGATTCGATTTTCCCAGCAGGGTGCTCTAATTAGCAAGCTGTCTCCTATTGTGGAGTGGGAATCTTTGATCTCTCCCACTGAAGCTGACTTTTCAGAGAACAGGAACACTGCAGCTGCACTGTGCAGAGACGAGTTCCTCCCCCTGCTCCAATGGCTGCTCAATACACCTGAAATGCATTAAAGCATAGATCAGATCTCTCACTCCCTCTCCCAGGCACATGTCTCAGTAGCTATATTCACAGCCTCATAGAATAGTTTGGGTTGGAAGGGACCTTTAAAGGTTGCCTAGTCCAACCCCCCTGCAATAATTAGGGATATCTTTAACTAGTTCATATTGCTCAGAGCTCCATCCAACCCGACCTTGAATGTTTCCAGGGACGAGGCATGTAAAACCTCTCTGGGCAACCAGTTCCAGTGTTTCACAACCCTTACTGTAAAAAGATTCTAGTCTGAAATTCCACAGTGTCTCCTTACTGGTCAAGCAAGTCCTTAGAATGCTATGAAAAATATGAAAAATACAACAGCTTCAACAGAAGGACTGGCTGGGAGTATCCTAAACATCCAATACGCTGGCAAGTAAGTCAGCTTCTGGGAGACAATCTCACCTCCTGAAGCAGAAAGGTGCACAGATACCTGGCTTCCTGAATCCTGGGGGACAGCTCTATTTCCTGGAAGAGGTAGTAGAAGTCTGTGAAAGAGGGGGTTACAATCCCATGTATGTGCTGCAAGAATGACCACTCAGTTGTTGCGAGAAAGACTGAAAAACACTGCCTAATTCGTGGAGCATGAAGAAGAGTAAGAATGAGATAAGCACCAGGCACCTCAGAACTTCATCCCATGTTATCTAATATCAGAAATGTCTGTACTGACCCCCACCCTCACCCCAGGAAATAACAACAGCTAAACAGGTTTTTTTTTAGGATAAACCTTGCACTCAGATGTCCAAAGAAGCCTTTAAACACTTTGCACCTTTTATGGATCTCCCTTCTGAGTTCCTAGGTCTCTCATGAGATTTTACATTAAGCATCTGTTTATCCACTACTGCTGTGGATAAACTACTTCCACAGAAGCAGTCAGTCTAAGCTGTTAAATATTTGGTGTCTAAGGATATGTACCCCTGAATTTTTCAGTTAAAGGCTGATTAGCCAAGGATATAAGAACGGTTTATCTTTTGATGGAAGATAAAAAGAGACACTTGCATTCATTACACTGGTGCATAAATGTAAACGACCCTTTGTGTTTAATAAGTCAATATATATATATTACACATTTAAAAAAATGGAAAGAAGGTTCTCATCTTGGAGCCCTTCTGCCAGGTATGAAGTTAAGCCCCCCCACATCATGGCCCTGCGGAAACTAAAATAAACAAGTATTAACAACAAAAATACCTCTTAAGTAATAAGCAAACATCTTGCACATGATGATGAAAACTTTTAAACATCATCCCTTGTACTAATATTTTTGCTCTGTGTTTCCTGTTTTGCATTATGCGCTTCCTTTTTCTCTGCTAAGATATGGCACCTAGATATTGAAACTCGTTTTGTAGTTTGACCTCTAAAGAGCCACCTTCAAACTTGGATTCCATTAATTGTTATTCGACACTGTGGGAACCAACCTGGCTTGCAAAGGAGGCCAGGTGAATCCCCAAGGTTTAGTGCTCTGTTTCATTTCTATACCCAGTCACTAACTGTGAGACCATTTGGCAGCAGCAGTTCTTAAGTCCTCAAATAATTAGTTCTTGCTAAGATAGGCGGAGATTGTAGGAAGAACATAATATGAAAAACTGTAACTAAAACCAACTCACACTTCTGCAATGTGCCCTACTTGGAAACAGTTAAAGAAAACTTTTTCAGCTAAGCTTGTGCCACTATATATCCTTATATTCCAATTAAAACTGGTGCAAGAGAAAGAAAAACCTTTCAGAATTGGGATGTGTACAAAGGAAAAAGACAATCTCAGCAATTAAAATTGGCAGTAAACAAAAGAGAATTTGGGAAGGGAAGTAATTTTCTCTTTAAATATTTTGTACAGCTCCACAGTAGTATTTTCACAGATCACTTTGAAGAAATCTTAACATAAAGAAACATATTTTAAAAGCATTTAAAAAACAATTATTTGTTTAAAAACCAAGAGGGTTGTAAGACTTTCCCATAATCAGATCTTTGGGGTTTTTTTTAATCAATATTCTCAGTACTCATTTATGTTGAAGAAGAAACATAGCTTTTCTGAAATCAACTGAAATTTTTGTGATGGCCCTGCTGGAGGCAAGATCTCATACCTGTATCTTAGTCTCCTAGTTCTGCAGAAAGTGGCCCTTACTGACACCAGCCACTGAACTGCGTATATCTCAATGTCAAACACAAAAACCAGAGAGGACCAGGGATTAGAAGAACAGACACTCCACTAGATGACCTTTATACTTTAGAAATTACCTGCGGGGCGGGGAAGTGGTGGCTAAAATCTGTGAGCTGCTAAAAGCCTGCAGATAGGGTAAAGCATCTTAAAAAGCTACAGATCTGCCTACAACTGATACCAGAAGCTAGGGGATGTTCTTCAGAACAGGCTCTTCCCTTGCTTGCTTGCTAACATTTATTTCAACCATAGAACTGGACCCAGCCATCATGCTGAGTATAAAAGACTCCTGGAAGAGAAGATATTCCTCTCCCATACAATTGACACTTAACATGTTGACAGCTTTCTTCCACCCCTGGACACTTTTTTTTTTTTTAAAAAGTAATTAAAAACTAATTCCTTTCTTTGCTTTCAGCACTATTTTTGCTCCCCTTTTCATCTTTAGCAAGTATAAATTACAAAATACCTATGAAGTCGGATACTAGCTTCTCCTTTTTTCTTTTTCTTTTTTCTTTTTTTTTTTTGTTAATATTTGCCTTTTAAAAATATTCTGAAAATATTTGCTTGTGAAAAATCAAGAGATAGTGAGATGGAATTGCTTTGATGTATCACCAAGCTGGAAACTGATAACTGGGGATTCAAACAGCAACCAGATGTCCTAATTTTTCTGTTTTATGTGTAAGAAAATGGAAAAGGTGAAAGGATAAATGGTCAAAAGAGACTCCTTCCTGCAGTTTCTCAGGTGTAAATCAGTGCTTTGATGCCTCAGCTTCTGAGTTGTCCCCCTGCTCCCCCACCCCACTGGTATAGCAAAATGCAGTAACAGCTGGCAGTTGAAAGTCAACTTACTGGTTCCTGCTGGTGCTGTTTACAGTTTAGATCAACTATTTTTGCAGGCAAGAGCATTGCCCACCATCTCTCAGCTTTCCTGCTTGTGTTTGTATAACATCAAAATTCACCAATTACACAAAATCTCAGGTGAATTACATGATATACTGAACTCAGCATATCAGAACCAAAAGTCCAAGTTTTCCAATGACCTTTCCTAGAGCAGGGAGAGAATTTTTTTTCTTTTTAAATGAAATGGCTTTTACATATTCCACTAACTTCTTATTCTAATTGGGCTACAAAACTTAAGGGTTTTGCCAATGCTAACAATAGTCCCAAATACCTATAACTTCACTATAGTGATCTAACATTACTGAAAAATTTGGGGTACAAAAAAAATCAACCACACCCTCAAAAAACCCTCCCCAAGACCCTTTGTCTGTTGTGACCATTGAGGTACAGGAACAAACTCTGGAAACAAGCATACAAATGTGACACTATTATGGTATTATCTTTCTAATATTTACAACAAATTTGAAGTTTTTGGAAAAAATGCATCTGCAAAAGAAAACCAAAAAAAGAGAGCTTTTGTGTGATCCTTCTGGACCTAAATGTTCTACAAAATTTGATAAAGTGTATTTCTTTTAAATTGCACGTGTGATAAAAAACAAACTACCCCATGTCCAGGGGAGGGGAAAAAACCAAACAAACAAAAAAAAAAAGAGAGAGAGAGAAACACAAATAAATAATGATGCTGTGATAGAAAACTTCTTAAATATAGACTGTTGGCTGCTGCACTATCAACAGATGGCAATCTACCCATGACAAACCCATGCTCCCTAAGTCCATTACTTATATCTCCTTATGCTCCCGGCTATTCACTATTCCACATAGTCAGACACTTTACAGAACCTTAAATGTGTTTTTTAAAAGTACAGAAATGGTATTTTAGGTATTAAAAATTTAAATTTTAATGTATACTTAGGTAAGTTTATGTAATGAAAATATTCCACTTGGATGTTTGGGGCTGGGAAGTAGTGGAAAGTCTCACCACTTCTTATGACATAAGAAGTCATAGAATGGCTTCAAACTGCTGGTTTGGGGATGTTCAACTCAGGACACCATTTTATTGTCAATATTTTGTAAAATCAGCTATAAGTAAATGATTTTAAACAGTATCTGGGAAATCACCACCAACCCTATAGAAGTCTTCGATTCTGTTCATATACTTACACAGCTACAAAGTGTCAGTTTAGAATTTCATTCTATTTGTATAAAAAGAGGAGCATGACAGTGGTCCAAGAATGCACCATAGTAGGAAAAAATTTTTTTCAAAAAATCTTGCTCAGGAAATTGTTCTTTCTAAAGTAGGTGAATATGTTTTTGCTTTAATAACCACAAAAAACTGAGAAAAGTGGTCAGAAATACTTTAGATTACGTTACATACTTTCTGCACTAGGCATCTCAGTTCAATGTGTGTAACATGCTTACACATGAACATCCCCATATACCTGAGCACATATGAAACTATCCAGGAAGCATTTTTTGTTGCTTTAGTCAACTTTAAACACAGGTTTTTAAAAGTGAGACTCAAATTAAGAACAAAAGATCTACATGAAGCTGAAGTGAATATCATTGACAAAATAATTAGTTTTCTAACTTAATTTTAGGAGATCCTGTCCTAGAACACTTTTAATATGGGCCAAGTATAGTGGAGAAGGATTTGTCTGTTTAAAACAGTTGGTCAAAGTCTTTCCTATAAAAGCCTCAATTATGATAATTCTATAACTTAACTCTTTCCATATATTTCATAGCAGCTGATAACCAACTATACTATTAAATGTCCTAGGGGTGATATAGTAAAAAATAATGCATGTTATTCAATTACTAACTAATTGGAAGTATTTACTGTGTTTAACTACCCCACTGTGATAGCAGAGTGCTGATTTCTATGAATGAGCTAACATATTTTATTAATCACATGGTAATTATTGTAACAAATTTAAATAAAATTGGTATTAGGGGATCATAATTCTAATCAGCATCCTTTATTAAAATTCTTGTTAGAGTCAGACAATTATCAACAATCAAGAGGAGATACTCTGACATATTATGAGTCCACAAAAATCAGAATAGAGGAACACAGGAGCATCACCTGCAGAGGGTGACAGCGACCATGGACAAGCCAGCTCCTGTTCCCCAGCCCTGGCAAAACCAGCAAGCTCATCAGAGCAGAGACAAGTCTCCTGATAATTACACATTGCCAACGCTCCTCTGTCAGGCCAGCAAGACTACAACCTCCAGCACAACTCGCTACAACAGCTTTATTTGCTTCATGACCATTTATATCATCACTGTTACAAAGCACAACAAAAAAGGTCATAGAAGTGGTGTGGTAAGTAACTCTTCAGGCCCATGTCAACAACAAAAAGTAATAACCAAAAATTATGATTTTGAGCAACTCTTATTTTGATAGCAAACTGCTCATCTCCATGTGTTATTTATTGCTTTCAGGTGAACAAAACAACAGATCTGGTCATGGAGTTGTGATTTTTTCTTGCTTTGGAGATGGTGGGTTCCAATAGAAAAAGAATAGTGCTTTTAAGTAAGATAAGGGTTCTATCAATTGCTGCTACAGCTCCATGCAAAGTTTTCGTATAAACAAATGCAAATAATCATATTTATGTAGCCATTCCTACTGTCTTTAAATGAAGCTGTTTGCAAAGACAAGTATTTCCCTGCTAAGATATCTGCTGGACCACGGTCAAATTTTGTCAGCTTGATGGCACTTGATTTGTGGCAAGTACCAGGAGCATTTGGTAGTTTGGTTCAGGTAGATTTTTCACCACACAGGAGGGAGCAAAAGGAAAAGAAAAAGACAACACAAGCGAAGCCCAGCAGGTGTGTATCACATTCTTCCAGAGATCACAAATAAATACACGCAGGTGCCACTTGCACATGTAATTTATCATCGGCATGCTTTGTTTCCCCTGCATCATTAACTGGAAATTCCAAGGATTCTGCATCATAAATTATAGTAATACCATATTATGTAAAAAACCCTTTAAAAAGCCCACAATAGCCTCATGGTGTAGCAACTATGGGCTAGTAGGTCTTCACCAAAGTAAACGAATTCAGAACAGCTTGAAACTGGTGTAAACTAAAGGAGAATGATGCTTCCTTTTAAAATACAGAAATCCAAGAACTTGAAGCACTCAGGAGAATCAGTTTAGAAGTTGGAACCACACAGAAAATTCATCATATGCACCAGCCTACAGGAGGATGATCTGGGGGAAGCTGCAGCAGCCTGGATTAGTGTTTTAGAATTCCTCCAGTAGAAACAAACAGCCTGGTTTGCATGCTAAAATCAAAGTCCAGGAGAGCAAACAACCCACAATTTATGCAGCTGAAATCTGAAAGGCAAAAAGCCTTGAGGAAGTTTTATAATCACAGACTTATCAACTAACAAACATAATTTAATGAGAAATATCTCTGCAGTTGTGCATGGTTTCCAGAAAAGGAAATAATGCAGGCCATTAAATAGGTTCTAGAAGAAGTATAAGATGCACTTTGCATAAAGCAGGTAATTTTAAATTGAGACTAACATAGCAAGTTTTGTTTCAAAAAGGTAATCCAATTTTTCCTCTCATATATCCATGAGAAATAAAACACAATATAGCTAGGAATATGCATACAAGACTGACATTGTACTATAATGAGACATTCAATAATCAGTGATATTTTAGTATTCATTTTGTGGTAAGCATTTAAAAATAAATACCAATATATGACACAGCTTCTCTATGTATGCAAATTATTAAAAACCAGTAAAAACTCTACCTGCACATTTGCAGCAAAATTAGGGAACAAAAGAAATGTAAAATTTTTTACTTGTTCTAGAAAGCACACAAAGGTTGACTCAGGAAAAAAAATAAACCCTAATTATTACATACTTAAAATATTGTATTAGACATCTATTTCATGAACATACTGTATTTTTTTCTAAAGCACATTCTAAGCTTCCTATTTTCAGATTAACTGGATCTCTTCACTTTCAGGAACTTAGCCGAATTTCTCTGTTAGCGAGCAGATGCAATATACTTTTATGAAAAAAACCACACCATTTTCAGCCTATGTTATATTTCCTCTGTACTGAAGCAAATTATCTAACCCTTAGCTACACAGCAGCTGGGATTTACTTTTCTAAACAGAAATTTTATGCTGGCAGCATCAGTTCTGCTTCATTTGTGATAGACCCACAGATTTAACTTTTTTTTTCTATGAAAACAAATGGAAATGGAACACCTGGTAGCTGTCATGTCAAAGTAATGTATTTCAGCCCATGGCACCCTCCATACCTAGGGACTTCTTGCATGAGAACTCATCACTTCAAGCCTTCTCTTTCTCCTGCAAGAGCTCTGCAATAGTCTGCTGCACATAATTTTAAATAAAATACAAGGCAATTATTGCCCCACTATTAAACCATGCTGTATTTTTATCCAATAACAAATGCAATAGAGTAATTATCGAATCAGATGCTTGCAATGCTTGAAAAATATTGTACCCTATACCTCTCAAGTTTTGTGTTTAAAAAGTTTGCAAAATCTACTTAATAACATATTCCTACTTACAACTTCTTGCCTCCAAAAAAAATTCCTTCATTTTAAAAACATAGCACTTTCCCTGTCACAGAATACAAGAGAACATCTCCAGAATTTAGGCTACCACAAATAAGTAACACTCAAGTATTTGACGGTATGTTTTATGTTATTTTTTTAATTTCTTGGAATCTTAACTTTGGAATTTTACTCTTTACTTCTCTTCCTGTTCCCCTATCCCCCCCACCTCCCCCCAGCCCACACCTCTGCAAGAGCTGGTCACTGGAATCAATAACAGCAACTCGCACTTTTCCAGCATTTGCACTAGATCAGCTCTATTGTTGGCTAGTAACAGAAAACTGCCATCCATTAAGTGCTCCAGTTCTGAGAAAAAAAACAGATAACATCCTCATACAGGTTTATTAGTTATTAAAAAAATATAAATCTTAAATCACTTAACTCACCTAATTTGTCTAAGTAAGAAAGAACAAGTACTGTGGATGCTGACTCCAGTGGTATAAAGAAAAGAAAAATCAGCCACAAATAGAGAGTGGTTTATTTTTTTGAGATGAAAATCTACACTTTAAATACTCTCATGCTATGTTTCCCAGAAATTTAATACACCACACCAAAGTACGTTTAGTGTCCCCTCTCTTTCCATGCTTTGCACAAAACAAAACAAATCTCGTATATATGAAAAAAAAATCTATTTTTCTTTGATAGCAACCTTTATAAAATACCATGAAGAAAATAAAGAGGCAGCAGCTTTTCTAAAAGTATCAATGCCACAGCTAACAAAAATGCATGCTGATAGTCAGATCTGTAATTGCTATATCCATTTGTTCTCCTTCTTTCTCACAGCCAAACCCTGGACCAGTTAAACACTGATACCAGCAGCAGTTTCATCATTTACTATGAGAATTACAGCCACAGAGACACATATCCTCAATGCAATTACAAAACCACAGCTAGCTAGCTTGGTAAAAATGCAGATGGAATTTGAAGTGTTAGAGAGCTCTCCTGTATTTTCCCGTGATTCTTGGACTCTCTGCTCAGGCAAACCAAACAAGCATACACAACACATCCAAGTACTCATACAGATTACAAAACCATAGTCAAATTTGCTTAAGTCACTCAATGTAAAAGCAGGACTCAAAAGCTGGAAAAGTATATACTGTTTTGAGTAACGTACTTCTGAGAACTGAAAACACAGGTTTTTTCCTTTTTTGTCTAGTTGTGTCTAACTTGATACAATGCAAAAGCACACAATAGCTTTGAAGTCCTCTTTAATAGGACTATTAAGAATATAGAAGGAGAACGTTTACCAGGATTTTAGTAAGTAAATAAATTAAAAATACATTGAACAACATAAGGATTCACCGCAATATGACAGAATAGTACAGTTTGCTTGTGCAGGAAACCTCCATGTAAGAAATTAGAAGGCTAAACTCACAGCAGGCAAAAAGCAACCTGCCTGTGCAGAGCAGTAGCATTCAGCTTTCCAGTTCTGCTTGGATCTGTAAGTCAGCAACAACTAGATGACCTTCACAGGTTCCTTCCGAAGTTAACTTTTCAGAGATTCTAGGGAGCTCGGGACCCAGAAGCCACAAGAACATCAAGCACCGATTCTGTGATTCTGTGACCTTAACAGTGAAAACTGCTGAGATGGACTGTAAAGTGTTGAAAGACAATTTCCTTCATAGGCTTTCAGAGAGAACTGCAACCACATTTGAAAGGTACTCTCCCACGATCTTTCAAAAAAATTCAGCAGCGCTAATTGTTAAATGTAATTTAAAAGTAACCAGTCTATATTCCTTTGTTCAGTACTAGAACAATATAATCTGTCTTCAATGAAATCCTGAGTCACATTAAAGGATCCCTCAGCTTTGAATTTGAATTTTTAGTCCTCATCCTTTCATAAATTCTGACACTGATATTTCCCACCCCACACAAGAGGTAACATCTCTAAATGTCTTTGCATAGCAAGTCACAGTACAGAAAAGAAACAGACCTCAAAAATCAGAACCACCATCTAAATTCATTCTTACAGTAAGAGACGTCAGCACCACAAGTCACCTTCACTCCAGTGTGTCACCACTGACACTTCACCTTCAATGTTTCCTCCAATGCTTTCTTGCTCTGATGGTAATGCAGTTAGAGTATCTAACAGGATCCCCTAACTGGGTCTCAAACTACCACCCCACCTTTTGTATGTATGATTTTCTTAATTGAAAATACAATAGATAAAACAGAGGAAATACTGCTTCTCCTAACTCATTGATGAGTTCCTTGATGAAGAAACTTTAGCAACACTCTTCAGAACATCTCTATCAGGCACAGACGCAGTAGTCATTCACCTGACCTTCTGGCAAAAAGTCAGATAATTTAACCTTCTTTATTATCCTTCGATTATTTTGCCAGAACTGTTTAAAAAAAACCCTCTACTGCTCTGTAAGTGAATTATCCTACTTAATTTTGCTACATAAAAACTTAAACAAAACATCTTCCACTCAGAAGATGAAGACTTATGGGAATACTTGTGTATTCCTGACTCACTATGTGTGTTTCTAATATAGCTGTCCTTTAGCCTCATGACTGGTGTTAATCACTCTCACACAAAGCTACTGTAAAATTCAATACCATCAGCAACTTCATAAGAGAACATGTTGCAGTTATAAACAGAGAAAGAGCTTGAATGATATCATGAGATCCTACAAATAGTGCCTCAGCTATGCAGATCTAGCAATCCTTTTCTAAAGTAGATAACCATTGATACACGAAATATTTAAAGAATTAGTATGAGGTCCATTCATTACATTTTTTTCCAGGAACTGAAGACAGGGTAAAAAAATGTCTATATATTCTCACCAATGAGTTAGACCTCATTTAGCTGAGAGGAAAAAGGAGATTTCTTAAAATTGACACCTGCATATGCATATTGAAAAAGAAGTCTAATAAATTTCTTTCCCTAACATATATATCAGTCTTCTTTTAGCAGGCTGTTTTGCCTAATATTTAAAAGATAATCTAGCATTCTTCTGAATTTTTCTTCACACCAATGCTATTTTTAAGTGGCAAAATTTCCTACTGTGATACAAGACATAGCATTTGGTTACATCATGGCAGCATTTTGATTTAAAACAAAAGAGAGACAGAGTAAAAAATAATATACAGAGGGCAGCATTCTACACTAAAAATAGCCATGGGTCATGAATAGATTAATGATCTGACAAGAGATTTATCTTCATTTATGAAGATTCAGTAACACAGATCGGATTACCCACTTCTGCACCGTTAGGGTCCAAAAAAAGGGCAAAAACCCCTTTTATTTTCTATTTCTAATTATTTCTGACATGTGCTACAACCATTATTTAGATTGGCACATTATAACTTGTATTTTTAATGAAGAAAAAAAAAAGATCAGTTAGAAAAGATTTAGTCATGCTATATACAATCATTCATGAGAAGTTTATGTTCTCAAAGAAAATCAAAGCAAGCATTGAAGCTACTCAAATTATAGTAACAGAGCCTTTGTTTCACAGACAGCTAAATATCTCTTTTGCACACTTTTTTTTTAAAGCCCTCAGTATGGATCATTTTCTCTAAGTAGTAATCTGACTCACTGTCAACCTCATTAGTAATTTATAATAAACGTTCCTTTTCTAAAGAATCCTGATTGCTCCATCAGATTACATGAAATGTATATAACTTCTATTAAGCTTTCATTACATGCTTATGAAAGACTTTTGATTATAGGATGAGAAGTAGAGAGTATCACGATGCATAGGCTAGAGATAAGAACTTAACAGAAATAAAGACTTGTAGCCTCTTCATCTGTCATTGATCTAGGATGACTAATTTACTTTATCTCTACAACTATTTACCCATCTGTACTGTTTGTCTATTTCATATTCACAAATTTCCTTTAATCTAAGCCTTAGTTTGAAAATCCCTTCTATGCTTTGCTTCACATTATTTGGAGACATCTCTCAGAAGTTATTTCCTGACCCAGACCTATAAACTATTAAAATTGATAAAATATCTTAAAAATACTGGGAAAAAAGGGACCTTTTTGTTGTTTACTTGAATGGAAAATGTAAAAATTCAAATGAATGTATTAAATAATTTCCCAAGTTAAACACATTCTCAAACTTGCCTTATTAAGAATAGGATGAAGAAAGGATCAAGTCACTCAAACTAATACTTTTAATGATTTTCTGAACTGTTGTACCTTGGCTACAAGCCCCTGAGAACAGACACCTCTGTTTTTCACACCTTCCTTTATTTAGATGTGTCAAGCATCAATTCAACCCAATGATATGCCATGGAATCTAGCATGTTAATACAGCATTATTTAATAAAACTAAATTATTCAGTTAATGAGAACACACGTATCATGCATATGGACTTGAGGCTTCAGTCCTCAAATGAGAGTGTGGTTTGCAAAGAATTAACATTTACACAGCAGTCTACACTGCTATCTCCAAGCAGACCAAGGTTGACAAGGAGGAATATAGGACGGTTGTCAGAGGATGCAGAGAGGCAATTAGGAAAGCCAAGGTCTCCTTGGAACTTAACCTTGCAAGTCAGGTCAAGGATAATAGAAAGGGCTTTTTCAAATACATAGCGAATAAAACTAACACTAGAGGCAATATAGGCCCACTGATGAATGAGGTGGGTGCCCTAGAGACAGAGGATAGAAAGAAGGCAGAGGTGCTGAATGCCTTCTTTGCCTCTGTCTTTACTCCTGCAGGCTTTCCCCAGGAGCCCCTGATCCCTACAGCCCCGGAAGAAGTCAGGACAAAGGAGGAGATTGCCTTGGTAGATGAGGATTGGGTTAGGGATCAGTTGAGCAATCTGGACATCCATAAATCGATGGGTCCGGATGGAATGCACCCAAGGGTGCTGAGGGAG
>VZRW01001550.1:25921-51423 GCA_013398125.1 Aegotheles bennettii
TTTTCACTGTGCGAGTGATGGAGCACTGGAACAGGCTGCCCAGAGAGGTTGTGGAGTCTCCTTGGCTGGAGACATTCAAAACCCGCCTGGATGCGTTCCTGTGTGATGGACTCTAGGTGACCCTGCTCTGGCAGGGGGGTTGGACTAGATGATCCTTCGAGGTCCCTTCCAACCCTGGAATTCTGTGATTCTGTGACAAATACTAGCCTGTGAAGCGCCCCCTCGTCGAGATTGAGGTTTATTTTTATTTTCATGTTGCAATACATCTCAAAGAATAAAAGTAACGTTTGCTAGCTTACAACTATTACACATCAATTTATATGGAAACAGGTCTGGAATGAAATAATTGTCTAGTTTACCTCCCTTCATGAACACACAGTATTTCTAATACAGGGAATATTCATGTGCTTATGGGCAAAATTTCTTGCAGCTGTACCTCTCCCAACAGGATGGATGCAGACACAGGCACATGTGTGCATATACATCCACTCTCCCTCTCAACAGAAACAAGCTGACACCAGTGGAGAGACAGACAGACCAAATTCGAGCAAAAAGTGACAGGATAAAAATCTCATATTGGAAAGCCATGTAATCAAAAACAACAAGGGACTTCTTTCACATCTCTCCAAGTAAAGGACAGTTTTACGGTTCCTCATACTCTTCTGTCCTTGTCCTTCCCTTGCAGCCAGAATGGAGCATTATCTGGCAGAGGCTGGCACTGCATTACTGTCTCTAACAGAGCAATACAGATTTATATCTCATCTCTTGCTCCTTCACTTCTTTTCTCTGTTCAGAGTTTTAATTATCACTCCTATGCTCATGATTTGGAAAATTCAGCCCTTCTCCATCTCTAAGGTTTGTACATTATTTCTACATATTTACAGCTCAATCATAAATTTTATAAGCATCTTGCCACCCAACAACCATATTAAATGATAACATCCCAGTATGTATAGTAGGGTGAGAAGGCATACTGGATAGGGTTTTCATGTGCTACCACTACACCGTTTGAAAAAAAAATCTGGAGAAACTGAATGGAAAGAATAAATATTTATTTCAACCCCATTCACCAATAAATTCCATATTAAAACAAGCTATGCAAAAAAGTGCCCAGCTTTCCTGCAAAATGTACTAATCATCTGATCATTCCTTTAGCTACATGGCACACAATACAAGTAATTAAGTCTCCCTGCTTTTAAAAATATTGCATTTCAATATTTTTCTGTTCTAAAATAACTGTAAGCTTTGCCCTGAGTTACTGTTATGTCTAGATCTTTATTATCTTCCAATTGTTTAAGCTAATAATTGTTTCTAACATTAATAATGTGTATTAAAGACTCTTAGATGCTTAAATGATTTGCTGCAATACTTTAAAAACATTTATCTTAGACCAAACTGTATCTTTCCAGAGCAAATAACATAACTGGAGCTTTCTGCCTCTGTTTTCTGTGCACATATAAATAATCAGAGAACTATTTACATGCGTGAAAAATACAAACAAGCAAAAAAATAGAAATTTATACCATTATACTGCCAAATGTGGTTTCTGTAGTGAAAAGCATTCAAATAAATAAATAAATTATACCTATATGCAGTGCTTGTATGAGGTAATTTTTTGTAAGCTATTTTGTAGTTAATAAAGAATTTGTAGCTCCAATACAAATATTGAAGGAGTACCACTCTTTTTCTCCCCTAGCAACACAAAAACCCTTTCAGTTCATTTCAAACCCTTCCCTAGTCCACTGGAAGGCGCAGTCCAGAACTGCAACAAGCCCTTCATCTACGTGGTGTTTTGTGGGATATACTGTGGTGACAAACCCAGGCTCCCCACTTCCCCCAGGAAAAGATGTGACAAATCAGAGAAACATCAACATATGGGAAGATCAGAGATCAGGTTCATATGAGCTGGACTCTGGCTCCAGGCCAAACACATGCTTGAACACTTTTTCCAGGAAACTAAAATACATATCTTCTACTTTCATCATTATTGCCCAATAAACTATACTCTTTATTACACATACCTTCCAGCTAATGGTGTGCAAAAACACAGCCTCTCACTTCAAATAGGATAGTTTAAATCTGTTTAATAGCCTTTAGAACTTTATGATAGGTATTAACTTTGAAACTACCTCCAAAGTTGTCAATTCTTACAAAGTCAGGTACAACTGAAGCAAAATTAAAAATTCTGACGAGTCACTATATTTATTGCTGGTTTTGGGTTTTCTTTTTTTTTAATGACTTGAATTTTTTAAGTCATATACAGCATTTGCAGCACTGTAATCCCAGGCTATCACGCTAGCAATGCTTTACACTTGCAGACTGTAAGGCCAAGAGGACACAGTGATTTTACAGGGAGCATTTAAGCAGCTACTAATGTTTCAATATACTGAAAAGAATATGTGCAATAAGAAAAATATATGTAATTAATGAAATTTCTTCACTGGCAAATGCCAGTAGTGCATTTCAACTAGTATTAGCTCAGACGTATAGGGGTGGCATGGTCAAAGCTAGATATTTCATATCCAACTATGTTTTGAGGACAGAAGTTCACAGTATGCAAACAAAGCTTAAAAGGTGTAGTGCCTGAAAGAAAATTTAAAAATAGATCTTTTCTCTTCTTTGGACAGTGTACCTTAGTTAATTGTCAAATAAAGTAAATCGGACGGATGACAGTTATCTCTTAAGAGCCAGGATAACATTTTCAGGTATCATGGCTACATTTCTATCTCTGCTATGAAATTCCCTTCCTGCCTTAGGACGGACTGTTTAGTATCTCTAGTCCAACTCAACTAAACTTCAAAGAGTGTGTGCACTTCTGTGTAGCTTGTATTTCTACCAAACAAATGCAGCTTACAAATATATTAAATTTATTACTGAATTACAGACTCAGAGACCTCTCCTACCTCACTGGGCTTCTTAAGACCTTACCTTAATGAGCAAGGGTATGGTACGCTCTCAACTCATGTAAGTTTTCTTACATACATAACAGAATAATCAAATTTCTCGGAGAAAGATAAAAATTTAACATTTATCTACTAGATGGAGAAATACTGCTGTTTCAAATTTAGAAGGTTGCAGCTGTTAAAAAAAAAAGCAGAGAAGCGAAAATATTTTAGTGACAACTAAATTGAAGATCTATACATAGATGCAGGATCAACAGGACCAATTTGTTTTAATCTCTCAGATTTCCTTTATTCAGCGGAGAAAAAAAAGCACTACAAATTCTGGAAAGTGGTTAGGCGCACCAAGGCACAATACTTACAGAGAAAACAAGCAACTGAGTGAGGTTCTTCATCTTCCTATATTTTCTTAGATAAATACTTGGGTTATTTGTGTTAAGACAGCAAAAACAGACTGGAAAATTTTATGACTGCCAAACAAGAGTCCACTTGTCCACTTTTCTATTACATTAATTGATTGAATTTAATCTCCTTATTAATGAAATTATAGATAAACCAATTCAGGCCATTAAGTCTTCTTATTACTTGAAACTTTTGAGATAATGACAACTACAAAGAGCTTAAAAAGTATACAAATGTAAATATAGTTTATAAATCTATAAAGCCTTCCTAGACATAGACAAGGAACTTACGTGCTCTTGTACTACTTTTGCCATTTAATACAGATGACAACACTGCTTTTATTCATAGTACATTTAAATTGGATGAATGGGAATATATACTTTGAATGCTCCCAAGGCAGTGTTCGGGGTCACTGAAGACTTCTGGCTTCAAAAATAGATTTTTTTCTAATTGCTTTTTGTCTAACTAGATGCTTGAAAAATGTTTAATTTTCATAAGTCACTTAAAAAGATGTAAAAATCTCTGGAACTAATCATTGTTTTGATCTGAGACATTGTAATACCTTTAATAAGCAACACAATTTTGCTATTAAACAAAATACAAATTTTGTTGTTAAACTTGTTTGGCTTGAAAGTATTACTAGATGAATGACAAACGGTGAGGAGAGCAGTGTAGGAGAAAGGGACCTGGGGGTCCTGGTGGACAGGAGGATGACCATGAGCCAGCAATGTGCCCTTGTGGCCAAGAAGGCCAATGGCATCCTGGGGTGCATTAGAAAGGGGGTGGTTAGTAGGTCAAGAGAGGTTCTCCTCCCCCTCTATTCTGCCTTGGTGAGGCCACATCTGGAGTATTGTGTCCAGTTCTGGGCCCCACAGTTCAAGAAGGACAGGGAACTGCTTGAGAGAGTCCAGCGCAGAGCCACTAAGATGATGAAGGGAGTGGAACATCTCCCTTATGAGGAAAGGCTGAGGGAGCTGGGTCTCTTTAGCTTGGAGAAAAGGAGACTGAGGGGTGACCTCATCCATGGTTACAAATATGTAAAGGGTAAGGGTCAGGACGATAGAGCCAAGCTTTTTACAGTGACGACCAATGATAGGACAAGGGGCAATGGTTGTAAACTGGAGCATAGGAGGTTCCATGTGAATATCAGGAGAAACTTTTTCACTGTGCGAGTGATGGAGCACTGGAACAGGCTGCCCAGAGAGGTTGTGGAGTCTCCTTCCCTGGAGACATTCAAAACCCGCCTGGATGCGTTCCTGTGTGATGTACTCTAGGTGACCCTGCTCTGGCAGGGGGGTTGGACTAGATGATCCTTCAAGGTCCCTTCCAACCCTAGAATTCTGTGATTCTGTGATAAGTAAATTGATCATAACAGAATTCCATCTAGTCTAGTGAAAAGCCTACTCCAGTAGTGGCAGGATGAGTGTTAAAATTTCATCAGACTTCTACAAGTAGTCATCAAATGAAGAAGACATTAATTAAATTTGGAAATGATGCAACATGTGGGAAGATAGTTAAGAGCTAGACAGATGAAAAGAAAAAGTGGGCCTATGTTGATAAGAATTACCAAAATGAAAAAATGCTACTTAGCACCTCTAAGGGAGATAAGCTAAACTTTACATGTATAAAAGGCATTAGATTTATGTTTCTATATAAATGCAAAGTAGCATTAAGAATGCACTGAAAGATCTAAGACTGAAAATGGAACCGGTAGCTAACTACCCTCCCTCCTAAATATTAAAAACTGCAAAATCTGCAAAAGCAATTCCAAAGAATGAAAAGTAAGATGATATTATATAGCAGAGACTGCTCCCTGGTTGAAAGCATGGAATACATTGATAAGTCTCCCTACAAAAATTGGTAGTATTTCACAAGCTGCCTAAAGGAAAAGAGTGTAGAAAAATACTGGCTGCTCTATTTCACCACTAACTTAGACAGACTGCCTGGTGCATATCAGTCTCTGGGGTATCTCAAGACTCACAGGGTACAAACAAAAGATAGCCAGCATAGACCTGTATTTTAGCCCTCAAATTCCTATCATCACCAGAAATTTGCACTGGTATCATCAGCTAATGAAGCTTTGATAAAAATCCTTCTGCTGGTTAGCTGCCCTTTAAAGTAGAATTCCAGTGGTATTTCTTCCTGGGAATGTACTATTCTGATATATGGACAGGCTCTCTATATGATCTCCATACATCCTGCAGACATAATACAGAATCACAGAATCATTATGGCTGGAAGAGACTTTCAAGATCCTCCAGTCCAACTATCTACTCAGCACCACCATAATAACCCCTAAAACACTAAACCATATCACTCAGTGCCTCATCCAGGCAATTCTTGAATTACCTCCAGGGACAGCGACTCCACCACCTTTACAGGCAACTTGTTCCAATGTCTAATCACCCTAAAGACGAAAATTTTTTTTCTAATATCCAATCTGAATCTCCCCTATTGTAACTCAAGTCCATCTCCACTCATCCTCTCACTGTAGGCTTGGCAGAAGAGACCAACCCCCACCTCACTACAACCCCCTTTCAGGTAGTTGTAGAGAGTGATGAAGTCTCCCCTAAGCCTCCTCTTCTCCAGGCTAAGTAAACCCAGCTCCCTCAGCTGTTCCTCATAAGACATTTTCCAGACCCTTAATGAGCCTCATTGCCCTTCTATGGACACCTTCCAGCACTTCAATGACCTTTTTGAAGTGAGGGGCCCAAAACTGAACACACTACTCGAGGTGTGGCCTCACCAGTGCTGAGTACAGCAGAACAATCACTTCCTTGTTCCTGCTGGCCACACTGTTCTTGATACAAGCTAAGATGCCATTGGCCTTCTTGGCCACCTGAGCACACCACTGGCTCATATCCAGTCAGTTGTTCACCAGCACCTCCAAGTTGCTTTCTGCTGAGCAGCTCTCAAGCCACTCTTCCCCAAGCCTGTAGCAATGCATGGGGTTGTTGCAGCCTAAGTGCAGAACCCAGTATTTTTCCTTATTAAATCTCATACAGTTGTCCTCAGCCCACTGACTGAGCCTCCCAAGGTCTCTCTGTAGAGCCTTGCTACCCTTGAGCAGAACAACACTCCCACCCAACTTAGTGTCATCTACAAATTTACTGAGGGTGCACTCAATCCCCTCATCCAGATCATTAATAAGGATATTAAATAGGGCTGGCCTCTGTGCTTGGTCATCCAACAAGTTTTTGACCTATCAAACAGTATGCCTGTCCAAGCCACGAGCAGTCATTTGTTTTTTTAGAAGAATGCTGTGAGTCACAGCATCAAATGACTTACTAAAATCTAGGTAGATAACATCTACAGGTTTTTCCCTCATCTACTAAGTGGGTCACTTTGTCATAAAAGAAGATCAGTTTGGTCAAACAGGACCTTCCTTTCATAAACCCATGTTGGCTGGGCATGATCCCCTGGTTGCCCTGCAATCCCCTGGTTGCCCTGTGATACCAACAAGTATGAATCAGAACTGCTGTCTTTTCACATGGTCAACCAGTTAAATATTTGGTTTTGTTCTTTACAGAATATAAGATACTGGATCTAAGTAAACAAATTACTGTAGCATAGAAAATAATTCTAAGTTGAAGTTGTCTGTTTATGGTGGGGTTTCATTGTAACTTTTTTTAAAAAAGCAGAAGTAAAATTTTCTTTTATTTTATGTTAATACTGCTGCCTCTCATGGTGTAACTCTGATTCTACAGGACATTACTATTCTGTGTTTCAGGACTAGCATCCAGATCTTCCCATTCCCCACAGTGCCTTACACAAAGCTGCATATTTTATCTTACTTGACATTCATGCCCACACACATGAGACACATTACTTAGATCCAAAGATTGTAGCATTGTTATGCTGACAATACCTAGGTTTATTTCTCTATTAAACATTAATGATGCTGTATCCTAGTCTAAATTTAGAGTGCATTTTTAGATATACAAATTTGAAGATAGCCATGAAATACATCAATTTTTATGCAAAAGAAATTTTACACTGTCAATATATAGCTAACTGCTACGAATTTACCTTGTCTCTTCCAAATAATTAACTATAAAATACACTTCTATTTTCAGCTAATCCTGATAACACTGTAAATCAGCAGAGAAAAGTAATCAAAAACACTTTATAGGAATTAATATTTCTATAAAGGTGATATAGTAATGAGATATGTACCACTTACGGTTGAAGCTTGCACTCATGTTGGCACATTAATTTTCTCATATCCTTTAATAACAGAATTAGGCTTTTGACAGACACTGACACATGATGGCAATACTTTTTTAAAAAAATCCTCATTTGTTTTGCATAAGAAAAGAATTTTCACCATTAAGTTAAAATTGAAACCCCAGACTTGATCAGACACCCAAAGGACTAATCAGTCTGGTACTTACCAATCCTCCCCTACTGAGTGCAGCAAGAGAGACACGAGACATGTAAACCAGTCCAAGAAGGTTTTGGATATCACCTTTTCTAACACTGTCAATAGGGGACACTTAGCAAGGTAATCCTTATAACTGTCATCCAGCACATTTTGCACAATTTAAACAATCTGCTGCCTCAGCAAAATGGTTTGCTTGCGGCTTCCAGGCTTGCTTTCACAATGTAGCTCATGTTCTCCACTATGCAATCTGTATCACACTGAAAAAGTAGAGGTCCTTGCAAAGGCAACAGCAAACTATGAAGGCAAGTGAAGCAAGAGAAATAGGAGGTTAGTGCCTTCCACAGCATTCTGCATTTTCTTTATCCCCAACACTGCTGTTGCAGAGGTCAATTTTGGAGTCACCACTTGTTCTAATGAAACAGGATACTTTTGGGGGATAGGATTTCAAGCAAATGCTAGACTTCTCACTAAACTAGCTGTTACATTGAGTCTGAGATTCAAGTGGTGAAGCACTGAAACAGGTTGCCCAGTGAAATGGTAGAAGCCTCGTCCCTGGAAACATTCAAGGTCGGGTTGGTCTGGGCTCTGAATAACATGATGTAGTTGAAGATGTCCCTGCTTATTGCAGGGAAGTTGGAACTAGATGATCTTTAAAGGTCCCTTCCAACCCAAACCATTCTGTGATTCTATGATATGTACTACAACAAAATATTTTTGAAATAACAGATATTAATTATTTTCTTTCTCATAATAAACCATACTTCCCTTGGGACCAAATCTTCTACCTTTCTCTATACAATGTCTTCTGGAAAGGAAATCGGTAATAAGATGTAAGTGTGGGATTTAGGTGTTACAGTGCTTGCATTTTAATGGAGTAATAGTATCATGGACTAGTCAAGGAAGCTGTGATTGAGTTGGGTGTGTTTGGAGACAATAAATCCTTCTACATTTCAAGAGGAAAAAGAAACACAAAACACCCCCACAAAATGGCTTGCAAAGTTAAACCTAGTGTCCTGAAATCTTTACAAAGTAACCTGAAAACATGTCTATCTTCAATCAGAAAGTACTTAATTAACATGCTGGTTTATTTTGCTGATATGTTACAGAAAGAAAATGGCACACTCTTACATCTAATCCAACAGAAGAGCAGAATGAAAAAATGCAAGCCAGTTGACTGATCATCCATAAAAAAACCCAGTAGGACTCACTGGTTACAAGCAAATTCTGTCTTTTTGGGTTATATTTCACTTTTTCATTAAAGCCCCATATTTTGGAAGCTCAACCTTGCTATGGAATAGTAGGTTACGGCAGTCCACAGGGAAAATTGGACACATAACATACAAGAATGATGAATTTGAAAATATCATAAGGCTTGTAGGGTAGGTTGCTGTCCAGCTGGCCAATATTTTGTGATGCATTAATCAAAATAGCATAGACAGCAGCAGAAGTTAATCCTGTCACAACATGCTAAAGTAGAACAAGCTGCATTATTGTTCCATGCCATGCTCCCAATACACCTTCAGTAAAATAACGTCACACCCAAAAATGCATCGCTTATAAACAACATTTTATAATTCTCTACACATGCTTCTAACTGTGACACATGCTAAGTGAAGGGATGGGTGTCACAGATGTCAATGAAGCTTTTTGGGGAGTAATGCAAAAGTTTCAAAAATTAAGCATCCAAAACCACATAGGCAGCAATCTTAATTAGAGTAAGTTCTATTATTTTCAGAAATCTAGTCTCATTTTTCTGTAAGAATAGATGAATTCTGTCTCAGAAATCAGTACTAACTTGATAGACTCTCAGCATCATGGAACCTACTTTCAGATGAAAGTTCTCCAGATTTATTAGAAAGTAAATATTTTACCTATTGAGATATAAAATAGCAAACCGTATTGCAAAGTATTCAAAATGCAGTGCCATGAACTATTGCACTCCTCCAAAAAAACTACTCCAAGAAAACAAGAGCAACAGAAAAAAAACCTGTCAAAAACTGCTTAGGTGAAAGCATATGAATATCTGATCAATGTTCTACTTCAAACAGAAGGAACAAAAAGAATAATTTTGATCCTCCATTCCTAGAATCTGGAAAATGCTGTCCTTTTCAGAAGTCAGAATTTTCTTGGTTTTGTCTTGAGAAAAGTTCCCCTTTGTTCAAACCACCTGGCTATATTAATTCATTTATGTAATACATTACTTACGAAATTCAATAACTCTCTCTTCTCATAGTATGAGCATGTTACAATCCTTAACAGTCAATGGTGGTAGTGTCAGATACAGTCGAGTGCCATACATTAAACAGTAGATCAATTTCTGAACAAATATATTCCACAGTTTCATAGCAGATAAAATTAAGAGCAATGGCATTTAAATTATGTCAATTTACAATCCACTAAGAATCTCACTGTATTACTTTGCAGGCTAGGTAAAGACAGATAAGGGGTTTAAAATTACCTATTTAAACTAACAATCTGATTAGCTAATGGCTTTTGTATATGAGCACTCATTTTTAATTTGAAATATTGACACAAAGCCATCACACTTGTTACCTCTACTAAATTGGTATAAATCAATAGTGCAGTATCACAAATTTAAATATTTAATGCAAATATTAACTAAAAAAGCTGTTATGTTTTCCTAATAAAGAATAATTCTTGACATTCAGAGAATTCAAAGCATTTCAATAAATGGCAAATAAGGTAATCAAGGTACAGAAAGGAAAAATGACCAAGGTGAGATCATACAGAACATCAGTGGAAGTATGAGGTCAGAAAACAGGTTTTCTGATAATGAATTCAGAAGCTTCACTGCTAACTCATGCTGTGGTTAAAAAAAAAAAGCAGGTACAGAAAGGTAAAGGAAAAATTCCAGAACAATTCTCAAAACAATGATTGATATTACTGCTGTATATACAGCACAAGATAGCAATGACACTGAAACAGCAAAAACGTCACTATTAAGATATCATCATTTCATTGTTCCCTTCAGGGTTGTAAAATATATTAATGGATTTTATCTTCAAAAGTACCTAATTAACATGTAGAACTAGTTCTGCATTTTTCCAAAAGCTATGAATTGATTTGAGTGGTAATTCTGTGCAAATTGTAAAATTAAAATTTTCATATATGTGGTGCTTTGGTAATGGCACCTACAATCCAAACATGGACTATTCCTGTTAGCATACGCTAATTTAGACTTCTGTATCATTTTGAGATGAAGAGAAATGCTCTTGATAAGACTAAACTTCAATTGTACTACCCCTATGAAAGTTCTTCCTCCTTCTGATACTTTATCTTCTTTATTTAATCTTTCTTACCACAAATAATGCTGTGCATGCTCTTGTTTTTCCTGGTGGGCAAGGATTGTTTTTATTAGGCACCACACTGTTCAGAGAAGAACTTTTAATGTTTGTATTTCTCCAAAAGAATTATCATGTCACCATACCTTACCTTGACCATAACAGAAAGGAAATAATTCTTAAGGTATTTACATCATTGGTTACATCATCAAGAATGTGGGCTGTCAACTGCTAATGTGTCACTAGTTGCACCCAACAGTGGCACTCTAAATTTGCAGTATAGATATCTTGGACCATGCCTGCAGCATTTCCTCTCAAGGAAGATCTGTACTAGCATGAAACGTTCTCTGGGCACTCTGGGTATCTTTCTCCAAGGTTTGCCACATATGTGAGTGTTCTGCTTCTGACCATCCACCAGAATCTGACCATCCTGACTCAAGTGAAAAATTTCTTTCCCATTGTGCCGCTTGGCAACACTGGCTCCTGACCCTGCCCATGGAGCACCTGTGTGTGCTACCACTGACAGTCACACCCCAGCTCTGCAGACTCTCCTGGGAAGCTGAAGCTTGCTTCAGTCCTTTTTTTCCCCCACAACTCAACATAAAGTTTTTAATTTTGCCACAACTAACATGCTGCAGGGGCAAGCTGCACTGAAAGAGAAGCCAGTAGGTTCTTGCATCCCTCCATTCTTTTATGCCAGCTCTAGAGATCAGGATGTTGCAGGAAAAAATGGTGCAGGTGGAACCCCTCACCATGTCATCTGACTCACATTGTGGCTCCACGATCACTATATTCAATGCTACATGGAAAGCAGAAACCATATCATTTAGCATCTTGCTGTTGGAGCGCCATAAGTGTAGTGCAGAACTACATCATTATTAGTTATTGCTTCTCTTCCTCCTCCTTCTTCCACCCTAAACAAAGAAAAATATTCAATTCATCCTGTAAATCTAGTAACAGTTGACTAAGTAGCTATCAAGAAAAGAAAGAAATCAACATTTTGAGCTAATATACTATCTAAACATCATCTTAATCTTACACTAGGGGGTTTGCAGGATGCTAGATTATGGATAGAGCACAAGGACACTTCAGTTGAGTTTGGGGAATATATTTAAGGATGGGTGCTTCTGAAAACACGAAGACAAATTTTTCTAAATGAAATATTGATGAATAGACATTTATCTCTTGCCAGCCTTACATTAATAGTATTGTTTTCCTAGCAAACATAAAACTACATCTTTAAGGCTTCCCTTCTAATAGCTTCAGGGTTTTAGCACTATGGCATATGTGGTAACTGAACTATTTTTAATAACCCAGTTGAAAACACAGTTAACAAAATTAGGCATTTCACTCCCATTTATTTAAAAAACTGAATATATCGACTTACTACAGTATGTGGAACTTGGAGATCAATTACTCAAGGATTTAAAACTGCTTACAAGGCTTGCAAGAATATATACCCACCCATGCACAAACCTGAGCATGCACATACTCTTGCTATGGCCTGAACTCAGGCTATTTGTACCACATTTAGAATTTAAACTGGTTTCCACTTACCCCCATGAATTCTGAAGCCAAGGTCATGACTCTTCTGATTCCATATTTAAAAACCCATTGGATCAACAGAATATCAGGTTAAGCTTGAGTTCAGTTCTTTACGTTGCAAGGTATTTGACATGCAGTCAAATATGGGCTCCACAGTCTTATCCTGCATCCCTACCCACTCTTATGCAAGTGATGGCAATTGCATCCCAGGTTATTGGTGTGGTGAGCTCTCCAAGACAATGGCCTACCCAGGCACCTGAAAATCACAGCCCACTGTGGGGAAAATAGAGAGGCCGTATTTTGTTGACCCTGGGCCCTCTGCTTTCATGGAGACCTTCAGCAGTACACCAGCCAGCTGCAGCCTACAGCAACGGTAATGTTTGGCCTCGTGCTACTGCTTTCTTAACATTACTGGCACGTCTCTGACATCTCAGGGAGCCAGGTCAGGAGTTCAGTCAGTGGTAACTAACCCAGTAGAGAAGTGAACAACTCCCTGAGATGGTTCATCAGGTTGTCTGGTGAGAACTAGTGCAAATTCTGTGGCAAACTGCCACCGACAGGCTTAGCTGGAGGAGTTGGAAGGGGTTGGACTTCCCTGTAATCACCTACTCTTCCCAATTTCATGATATTGCCCTTTAAGCTGCCTGTCCTGGCATTAAACAGCTCTTGAACTGAGACAGTCAGCTGAAAATTGTTTACTTTTTGCAAAGTTAAGATGTAGGTCCACAATCTAGGTGAGCTCAGCACCATCGAAAGGGGCAGCAGGAGGACACAAGTCAACTTTGCGATGGAACTGAACCGGGGGTGATTTTTCTCAGGTAACCTCAGCTCTGGATCACTGAAGGCTGCTTTTGCTAATAAATCTTCTTGCTTCCCAGGTTCCTATAAATAAAGAATTATTGACATTTTTCTCCTTCCCACTTAGCTTTAATAACTATCTCAGATTCACCATTGTTTATATGTAGTACCCAAACTGCAAAACGACTGATACACAAACAGCTTTTGTAAAAACTCTTAGCTTAGAGATCCATGTTGAACAGTTTCTAACATGGCTGCTTTTCTTTAAGCTACTTAGATTCCAGCAAATTCTCTGAACAAGAGGTGGTTTCTAGACTTCCATTCACCTCCCTCTGCTTCCTTTGGACTTTCACAAATTGATTCATTTCTGATCTTGAAATGCAATACCCAAAACACAGCAGCAATCAAAGGAGGCCTTACCAGCACCAAATGGACAAGAGGGATTATTTTGGATGTCCTGCTGATAAATTTCTGATTCACTTGTGTGTACATACATATATCCATACTAAAGTGACTTCTTACTGAAATTTGTCCAGTACATGCAACCATACTGATTTATCTGAACTTCCAGCAAGAGTGAGGAATAGCTAAGGTGGAAAATGCTGTAGCAATCCAGGTTCTGGTGGTAATTCAGTATCTCTCCCTGCAGATAACTGGTGTTGTCATTGCAATCACTCTGCTTTCTTAAGGCCTTGAAGAAAATGAAATGTTTAAAAGTGACATTCAAGTAATTATGACAGCATGAGTGAATACCTCAAATGAGGACACACGTGGAGACTCAAACCGCCTTAGCAGTGAATGTTTCCAGCTCTCATAAGTCCCTGGCAAACATTATTACATAAATTACCATTGTATCACATCTTGTGGATAGTCCTTGAAGTTCAATAGAGACATTATTTTAAGAACAAGGCATAAATTACACAGTTTAAGTCTTAAAAATAACAGAGAAACAGGGACCTACTGGATAACTGTAATTTATCTAAGTTGAATTCAAGTGAAAGGAAGGTTGTTCAATTTATCATACCATGTGTTTTGATTTTGAAGACTATTTTCCCAGAAAATCTTTAAACAGACAAAAATATACCAATTATAGAGTAACAATTGTCAGGACTTAAAAATCAAATTTTCACTTGTGAATAAGATGCATCTCTTTTTAAGTTAGGACTTTGAGAAAATGATACACTCTATGTGAGGTAAGCAATTGTACAGAAAACTGCATAAATTTCAGGTATACTGCAGTATCACTGTATGTCAATCTGGATTAACATGCTTTTCATGGACCTGGAGAATTAATATGAGGCTAAGAGCAAGGGGCTTGATCTCTGAACTTAAAATGAGGGGAGAAACAGTCTATAGAAGGTTAAAAAGATGCAATTAATACTGAAAACTTAGAAGTAGAGGATTGGGTTCAAGTCTTCTGAAATAAATGCAAACAAAAAACAATAATTTGATTACATTATTTGAGAGAACCTTGTCTTGCTACTTCAATCCAAATAATGCTTTGTTTTTGCATATAGAATATTTGTCTTCTTTTGATCCCAAGGATGCACTAGATCACAATTTTTTTAAAAAATAAGGTGCATACAAAAATGTGACAGTCTTAGTCACAGACGGATCAAACACTATTAAGAAATCAGACCTGGAAGGTAAGCCTCTAAATAAAACAGATTTTGATTTTGCTGTTCTCTACTCACTTTATTTTTTCCCTTATAATGATTACATTTGCTTAACATTTAAAGACTCGCCCTCCAATGAAAGCATCTCAAAAGTTTTCCCTGGAGACTTTTTTCAAGCAATCAATCAATAAATCAAAAGCACATATATGTAAATTGTTATATATTCATGACAAACCTACAGAAATAAATCTGTTCACTAAAGCTGATGTTAATTTTTGATTCAGGAGACTACCTAAAACACATTCTAACCTGAAAAAATATAATGAAGTTGTCATTTTTAAAAATATTACTACATATAACTACAAGCCCTTCAGCATCACCCCTAAAGCTGAACTTCATAGACCAAGTGACAGACAGGAAAAAAGACATCCAAGGAAAAACAACATGGATAGTCATCACATCTCTACAACTAAGGTTATCACTAGATTATTTGAATAACCTCTAAATTAGGCTTACTGAGCAATTTCCGTTGGTTTTTATAAATTTAACTCTTCAGTCTGTGCTGCAGCTTTCTACATATTCAGTACAGACAATTTACCCATCACCACATCACGGAATTATGTGACCAGAAAAAAAAATAGGTTACATCATTGACTTGCATTATGTCCCACTGTGAAGCCCAATGTTAACACTGGAAGCAATGTCAAGATCTTGTGTGCTCTGGAATTCTCTATTTATTTAAATTGAAAACTTGCACTGGTATTGTAGAAAATATAATAATCATAATAACAGTTTTTAAAATGTCTGAAATCAAATGTATTTGCAAGTTTTCTCCAATCATAGTTGGGTTTTTTTTGTATTATCAATATAGCAGGTATATCCAATAAACAGAACAACAAATATTTCACTAAGCAGCATATAATCACCAATTACTGTTAATGGCTATTTTATGAGATGGTGGAAATGTAAGTATTTTTTAGCTATTGTTAGTAAATATATATAAATAACATTTTTGATTCATGATAGGAAACCAAAAAAGTGAAAATTATTTGCAAGCAGCGACAATTTAAATACAAAATAACAACCGAGTCTCAGTTATGGGTTTTAAGTTAGAAAAAGGTAGTTTGTAATAGACCAGCTATAAAAATAGGATCTGATAAATTTTATTTTTAGCTTATCATGGTTGAAAATTAATACTTTGCTTAAATTATTATTATGCCATTATATAAATGGCATATTTCATCACAATGTGCATATGCACTTTTTAATGCCTCTGAAAACAGAATCAAAATTAAAGCTTCCAAGAAATTTTCTCCTCTTTCAGAATTTTAGATTGCCCAGATTTCAAATTCTGCTTGTATACAAGAACAGGAAAAAAACTGTACATCAATAAAAATCTTGATATATTTATTATTACTGTTAGCACAAGAAATGTCTTATGTTGCATACAGATGCATGCATTATTTGGACACCATGACCAAGTTTATTATTACATAAGGGTTTAGCTTTCCAAGAATGAAAAGGAGGCATTCATCAAAATAGTAAAAGGAAAAAAAAATAATTCAGAATTTCCCTCCCTTTTATGCACAGGTAAATGTAATTAAATCAATAGCAATTGTGCAATTAAAATGCCACTAACTAGTTCAATTCCTCAAAAGCTGAATCTAGATTCAAAATCAGGGTTAAGATGTATATTTTGGACATGAGCCCAAACCAGCATGTTATTTTCCTCTGTTCACAGAGCACTAAGTTGAGTAACAAGAACAAAACCTGTTTGCAAATGTAAAAAAAATGAAGGAGTCCTTAATTAGCACATGCAAATGTAATTTCAGAAAACTGCTTATTATCTACAACATTAAAAATTGTAACTTCTATTTATACAAATTTAGAGATTATATTCTGTGTAATTAGGTGTAAATTTTAAGGATATGCATTAATCATAATTTGTCTTTGCAAACAGGATTAATTAGTGTTTGTAATAGCATATGCAAGTGGAGATTAACTGTGAATCAACTTGCTTAAGTAATAGACTAAATGAAGTCAGCGTCACTTTTATTTTTTATTTTTTTAAAAACAGGCAAGTACATACCTCAGTATCATTTCAGAAACTTTCACAGTAAAATAAAATATACAAAAGAACAGATCATGCCCATGCAAAAGATACGGCAATGCGCGTTGCTCACAACAGACCAGAAATCCCTGGTGGAGTGTTATTGATTTGCATGGATCAGGATCCCAGAGTTCAGCATGCTAAAACAGAAGACAACTGAGAAAAGGTGACAGAATATTTACTTCTCTCTGCCTCAAAAGTGATAAGTGCCTGAATACCCATACTGTGGCCTTCTACATAATGTAGTTTCATTATAAAACTGGATGCGATCAGAACATTATTAAATAAACTACAACGGTCATACAAAGCCAAACAGTGACACAAAACTGCTTTCTGATAAAACAGCATCACATTATACTTTACGTATCTATACTGTACCATATTTAAAATGTTTTCATCAAGCACTTTGCAGATAGAAAAATTCAGATTAATTTTGCAAAGATAATAAGATTTTCTAAATTCTGAATGAATTCTTCAGTCACAGTGCAAGGAATAACAGTAATAATAAAAATAAATACTACCTGTTTATCTCATCCCAATTTTTTTTGATAGAGACTGATAGAGACAGCTGTCTTTAAACTCCATGGAAGGGGAGCAAGGCATAACTTTTAAATAATTTCTGAATGTTGAGAGCTAAACTAAGGAAACAATAAGAAATTACTGTCCCTCATAATTCTCACAATTTATAAACAGCTTTTACTTCAATCTTGATATATGTGTTCACATGAACTGCACAAAAAAGGTCAGACTATAGTATTTATGCCACACAAATAAATGAACAACATAATCAATTTCAGATCCCATTATAAAAAAAAAAAGTAAATTGATAGATCACATCTCTGACACCCTTTACAGCAGCCTATTTGCACCTTTTAAAGGCAAAGCAGATTTCTGTTCTCGCAATAGTGAAACCTCTTCCAGGCAAATACAGTGGGAAGTCCTTGCCTCTAGGACATAACAATTTCATGCTTTCATACAAAGTGACTCAGCAATTAATACGTATTAGTACAAGATAAAGTTTTTGGCACATTTCATGTACAAAAGGTTCACACTGAAAAACCTCCATTATGCTAATTGAGAATACAATGGTGCAAAAAAAAAGATGCAGTAATGAAAAAGAGCTCTATTAAAAACAAAAACAAGACGCAACAAAACCAAACCCACAAAACCTTAAAATAATTATTTCTTCTACAAAATTTATCAGCTACTCATATTTGCATAAAAAGTTGTGCCCAGGTCATACATTACAAAGATATTTAAAATTCCAACAGTTACCTTGATCCAAATCCACAAACTATAGTTAGGTTTTTGGAGGACATTGACTGAAGCTGGTACTTAAACACTTCTCTATATTGGGACCAATGTGCTACAAAATGTGGCCTATTAAGGTGTTTCCTCATAACTTCCATGTGTCTGCAAAATCTTCAGTGAAGATAAGGATCTGTGTAATGATCTGACCCCGTTCACCAACAAATATCAGTGCTGATTGTATTTAGAAACCAGATTAATTATTTTTGAAGACACTGTTTAAGATGGTGTGCTATGTTTGATTAAAAGGTGGCTCCGGATCTTAAAAACTCATTTTGTGCAACCCTAGAGCCCACTGGTGGAAGTGTATTTCACTGCTCAAACCAGTCATTTTCCTGAAACAAGAAGACTACAGTAAAATGTTCAGTTACTGAAGTTAATGTTTGTTGCAGCAAGTAACTTAACCCTTGCTATTAAAGCATAATGGAAGAAAGCACTTTGGATATTTTTCTTTAATATTATGTTGAACTTAGAGATCCTTTGACATTGTATGCTGTGATTTGGATTTTGTTACCATTCATGGCTAGTGATGAAATTGTAATCCTCATGTAGGTAATATAATCATGTACAATCATAAATTGGTTTTCCAACTTTGTCTAACTATAGGCATCATAAATAATTTAGACAACAAAACAAAATGGTTTCAAGCATTATGATATTTATACTGCCTGTGTACCACATTTCATATGGAAAAAGAACAGTTAACTAATTGGTGATGAAATAAAGTACACTAGAGACAGATTCTGGCTCCCTTGTGGGCTTTTTTTAACTGATTTAGGAAAAAGTTTGCTTCTAAGGATGAGAATCTGAACTGCCCTGTGGATTAAATATCTTCCCTCCCAAAACTTCTCACGTCGCTAGAGAGCTCTGCAGAGTAATTTTAAAGGAACCTTTTAAAAGAAACCTTACATGTGGGTTTTCTTGATCATTTTAATTGGGACGAAAGTTACGCAAAGCAATAGAAATTAATGGAAAAGAAAGTATTAAAAGTCAGCGAAGACCTGCTCACTGAAATTCTATGACAGCTATACAGTTATCAAAACCAGGGATAACTGGCAGAGCTTTTCCTCATAGCTTGAGGACCAAAGCAATACTTATTGAAAACATTGCATCCAGAAACCCTTATTTTAAAGATTACAATGTAAGTACAGAGGCTGTCACATGGTTCCAGTAGTTGTCAAATCTAGCTAAAAATGTTGCCATAGATGTTGACTACGTAGTCAGATATTGGCTTCTAAAGACAAAGCAGATGAAAATTACAGCAAATATTACGAGAAAGTGTCAGGATATTTAAATATCATCATTATTATTTCTGAAGTGCCTATGCACAAGTCAAAGCTTACGTGTATCAGTAATACTAACGTGCTAATTCAATATGCATTCAGGAAATCTGCAGCTGATGCAGTAACTTAACAATAACCAACAGCCTTGAGAATACACCTTGGAGACAAAGAAAAGATAAAATGGCTAAGAATTTTGTGATAGTTTTTATTTAACTTATTTTCTTAGCATGGGCATACAACCTATTATGCACTAACTGATACGGACATTGAGTAAGATAAAATATCTTAGTAAAAATTAAGCAATAACATTTTCCAGTTGGAAGTTTTATTCTACATCCAAAAGTTATCTCTTGACTTCACTGGTACCTCTAGATAAACTTGTATTCCAAGTTATTGGTTCTGCACTATCAACATGACCAGAAGGAAAATGTAAAGAAACATTTCAAGAAAAGATTTCAAGCAAGAAGGAAAACTGCAAACGGGGTAGACGACTGTTCACAACTGAGCACAGAAGTAGCATGGAAACCAAAGTGCTGACGAAGTCTTGGAACTAAAGAATAAAAATAACCAAACAAACCAAAACCCAGAAAGGAACAGAGAACGGGAAATTAGAGAGTTGTAATGGGTCAATGAGGCAAGTTTACAAGAATAGGAAGTGAAAGCAGTGGAAGATTCCAGAGAACAATTCAAAGAAAGATAGACTAAAAATATGAAAAAATGAACATTTAATTAAATATATTGTACAGTCTTCATCCATGGTCCCCCCCACCAATGCCTCCTCCCCTTGCCCCTTCTAAAAGAAAAGAACTCTCTGTAGGCATCAGACCTTTTCCAGAAACGCTATATTTGCTCACCTGTGAGAACTGACCTAGAATTCAGTCTTGGGAGAGGCGTAAAAGTGAATAATTGTCATGTACTGTGGGAGGTTTCCCCACTAATTATTTGAAACATCATCTCTCACACACACATATACTGGAGCAACTAAGGGTTACAGACTAGCACATTGTATTACTGTTATGTTTAATGAGTTTTGGCAATGCATTTAGCAAAAAGGAAAAAAACTAAAATTTACTATGTGCAAAAGAAAACCCAAATACTAAGAAAATGTGCAGAAGAGATTCTGAGTGACTCACCCTAATGCCTCAGGATAGTTCAATATAATGTTCTGGCATCCCAAATTGAACATAGAAGTTGAATCAGCCTATCCATACTTGTTCTTCAATAAAATCAGAGCTTCCCCTGGCTATAGATACTGAGCTGTACACTAAAAACTTCTGTAGAAGTTTTACCTTAATCCAATGGCTAAGAAAATCTGAAGCAGCAGTGTGTTTCCTCTGGTGAGAATTCTCTAGACAACAGGATAGTCTGCTGATTTCTTTAATGTAGCCTTTAAAAGGCTGCCCATAAAACAGAGGTGAAATCTTGTCATGTAAAATCTTCAATGGGTATGCTTTCCCAGGTGTATTTAATAAGATTTTTATTTAGTCCTGTAATAATCTATTCAAATTAAGACAAGAACAAGATGAGTATTTGTGAAGCTCATGGCCTCCAGTCTTTGAATATGTTTCTTATGCTTCTGCAGAAATACTGGTACTAATCATAGATTAATTAAATTTATCAGAAGTAAAGCAGCACATTACGTTCATTACTTAAAACCAAAGGGCAAGGGGAAGCAACAGCAGGATAGAAACAATGTTGAAATGAGTGTCTTCAGTAGAAGGAAATCTGCTGAATGCCCAATATTGTAAAAATATTAAATTCTCATATCTTACTGTTATAGTAACTAGATGATCTAGAGTTTTAAAAGTCAGTTTTAAGAATTTTATGGGTATTTGTGTGCAATAAGGACTAAGAGGTCTGTACTGAAGTGTATGGACTAATAGCCTGAAAGAGGAATATACCATGTCAGTGATCTCTTCACACCCTTCAATTTACTGTGCTAGGATCTTCCACAAACACGTGACATTATAAACACACAGAAAGCATTCTGTGTTTAGCCAGAAAAGTGGCATGACCTACCGAAAATTCATTACATTATGGAATATAAGGTAAAGTTTTCTGTAGATGCCCAAAAGAATTTAAAAGTATTTTAATTAAATTTTACATTGTATGGTCTCATGAAAACAGCTGTTCTCTATGCAGTCCAAGTTGACAGCATACAGTAAAGCTTTCTTGGTATTTGCCAACCAGAATCTGTTACAAATAGTTCAAAAAAACCAAAGGGTATGTAAATAAGTTTTACAGGAATTTCTTACTTGATACTAGATGGAATAAACCAATATAATTTTTAGACATTTTTAAAGATATATAAAATTACCTTAACATCCACAGAACTGAAAATGACAATATTTTCTTTTCATAGACATTGAATATAGCAGCTAGCATGCAGAACTGTAAGAAAAATACCACTTCCTAGTACCCGAGAATTACTTTCTATGGGCAGTTTGCCTTAGATGTCTTTTTTCTCTTCCCTTCTGCCTAAAATTAAGAAACAGTCAGAGAAAAAAGAGTAGTTAAAAGAAAAAGGGTGATTTTCTGGTTTCTGTTATTGTTGAAGTTTAAAAGTATGCTTTACGAGTGATAAAAATAATGTTTTATAGAAAAGAAAGAAAGGACAGGATGAGCCAAATGAAACTGTAACGTGGAGAGAGAATAAAAACAATACAGCAAGATAAAAGGAAATGAGCAAAGGAGCAACAGCAGGGGAAAATTATGAGACAGAACAAAAGCCCCACCAGTAACAGTTTGCAAATATTCCCAACAGTAAGAGAAATTTGCAGACATGGCAACAAGAGATTTGAGAAAGGAAAACAGAAAAATCTGGGGAAATTAGCCAACTAATTTCTTCCCTTCCTGCTTAAGAGAGTATATAAAGCTCTTAGATTCAAGCATTTGGCACCTTGCTTTGGCAATATACGCCCCATATATATAATATCCACTTAATCTGAGTCTCAGCATAAACATGTTCAACAAAGAGAGAACTGTAGCAATAGTGAGCTATTGAAAAACACCTATTACAAAATTGTGAATATTTGTTACTGTTTTAAGTATGTCTATAGATGATGAGAAGCACATTAATTAAACTAATATCATAAAGAAGAATAATCAAACTATATCCAAACCAGAACACAGTCCTTTAAGGATATTGTCAGGGTAGAAAACACAAGGGAAATAAACTAAAAAAAAATATGTCTATCAGCAATTATCAGTCTCCAGGTTGATAAAAAAATCCTAATCTCATTTAGTAAACTGGGCAGTTTAATAGTAATATCCCTTTACACTTGTTTTTCTTTTGCTTTTTCTATACTACTGGACAATATCAGGAATGAGCACTGATCTATAAAGACCTTGCTCTCCATGGATATTCGCTGCAAAGGGAAATGTTAAAAAACAAAGAAAATACGAGATGGATGCTGGTATACTCTGATGGATTCATAAAAGTTTTTGCTTTCCTTCATTTTCTCACTAGTTTTGTTCTTGTTTTGTCCTTCACACTACTTGTCCATGTTATTTTATCACTTAGTTCACTCAATTCACATCTAGGAATTCCACAACATGGAAATTTTTTTAAGTTTTGCTACTTAAATTACTGTTGAGTATATATCTGCACTGTTTTAAAAAGATGTGAAAATTTAATTCTCTAGCAATACAAGAAAGAGAAGGTATAAGCAATGTATGCAAACAAATTTTATTCCAATTTTGTAAGACACTATTATTATCTTGCCAAGTAGTTTATTCCCACAGATTACATTACCAAATTACAGATGCTTGTGAAATGGCCACCACAGAATTTCTGGCCCAAATTTGAAAAGTAAGCTCTAACTGCTATTTAACTCCTATTTGGTTGACATCAAGCTTGCACACTCTCAAGTGTCATATGGATTTAACAGAAAATGTGAGGAAGAATCACCACATACACAGGACTGCTAATAAAGATGCAGCACACCACTTGGTCAAAGATTTTCCATTAATAATTATTATTTAATAATAATATTAAATGAAACACTAATTCACTGCCAATACAAGGACAGATTTGCCTTCTTTAAAAAATGTTATTTTTATTTGGTCTTACTGATACACAATTTGATTGCTAGATTATTTTGAATGAGAATAGGGGAAGACTGTGTCCCAACAGAACATAGATTAAATACTGGTTTCCATATTTTTTTTAATTAGGCCTTTTTCCTGACATCAAAGATCATCTTTTCCCAAATAAATTGAATGCACTCCCAGCTAGAAGCAAGTGACCTCTAACCCAAACACTTGTTCTTAACTCCATTCTATCAATGCAATTTAACACAGTATCCCAATCAATTTATTGATTTTTTTCAAGACAGCTTGCAAGCAAAACTCTGATTTTTGTGTAATTTATGAAGGCGAATTGTTCTGTATATGTAATTAAATAGAAGCAATGTTATCTGTAAAACTTTTCCTTCTGAGGCTTGGAACATCTATCTGACACACTCAATGCAATGCCAAGCTCCTGTAGCAAAAAAAGGTCTCTTAAACTGAGTCACCAATGGAAGTTCTGCCAACATTGCCTCTCTCACTCCAAGGATAAATCCACAATAGTCATCACCAACACCACCAATCTCAGTGTATTCAGGTATTCTGGAACAGAATTTATGCTCAGTTTCATTAGTTTCTGAATTTGCTGCATACCTAAATTAAAATATCTAATTAACCATTTTAGAATACCCATCCTTCACATATTAACAGACCTGTAAGTTCAGGGAAGCATTTTACTAATGTGAAAAACAGTTATAAGATTATTAACATTAATCCCATTCAGCTCAGCTGTGGGGTTATGCTCTGCTTTTGTTTGCTTTTGCAATGGGTTTATGTGGCAAGGTGGTGGCAGTGGGAGGGCTGCAGGGTGGCTTATATGAGAAGAGATCAGAGGCTGCCCCATGCTGGACACAGATACTTCCAGCCAGCTCCACAATGGATCCACCATTGTGGTGAGTCCATAAACAACACAGTGAGCACCAGTAAAGCTGGTGGCACCTCTGTGAAAACATATTTAAGAAGGGCAAAACACCAGAGGGCAGAAGAATGAAGGAAAAAAAGGGGTGAGAAAGAGCCCTGCAAACATCAAGGTCAATGAAGAAGATGGGAGAGGAGGTGCTCCAGGCACTGGAGACGACGTCCACACCACGGCCTGTGGAAAGCACTTCACTGGAGCAGGTAGATATGCCCTGAAGGAACTGCAGCGCATGGAGAGTCCACGCTGGAGCACCTCCTGGAGCACAGTCAGCCCCTCAGTTCCAGATCCCAATTTAAAAAAAAAAAANCAAAACACCAGAGGGCAGAAGAATGAAGGAAAAAAAGGGGTGAGAAAGAGCCCTGCAAACATCAAGGTCAATGAAGAAGATGGGAGAGGAGGTGCTCCAGGCACTGGAGACGACGTCCACACCACGGCCTGTGGAAAGCACTTCACTGGAGCAGGTAGATATGCCCTGAAGGAACTGCAGCGCATGGAGAGTCCACGCTGGAGCACCTCCAGGAACACAGTCAGCCCCTCAGTTCCAGATCCCAATTTAAAAAAAAAAAACAAAAACGAAAGAGCAAATGACACAACCTCATAGCCCTGCTTCAAGTTCACTGGGATGCTCTCATGAATCAAAGAGATTCATAAATAACAGTATCTGTGGTTTCAGTTCATCTTATATTTAGTTTTGCAATTTAGACAGCTTCTTGCATAGAAACAATGGGCTTACTTCTGTCCAGTTACTACAGTGATCAAAAATTCCTGGATTTATTTTGCTATACATATATATGAAACTATACCTGTTAGTAGGCAACTAACCTGTTAGCTACTATGGTAGCTAATGGTTAAACAAGGAACTCCTGG
>VZRW01001551.1:0-40305 GCA_013398125.1 Aegotheles bennettii
GCAGAACGAGAGGCTGTGTTTCTTACTGTGGGAAATGAATGAAAAGTGATCAATAGGTTAATGCCTATAGCAGTGTGTCTGAGGACACTTTGTTTCTAAGCTTTAGATCTTCATGTCTTGGAAATCTCTGAACATAACTTTTGCCTTAATTCCTGTTTAAAAAGGCAGCAAAACCAACAACAACTTTGGAGAGGTAAATTTAATATGTGTTATCTGGAAACCAGCCCTTTGCAGAAATACAAGAAGAAATGCCCAAGTTGTGTATTTATATGTAGCATGGTATTCAGAAGCCCTATTAGAAAAAAGTATAGAAAATTCATGTGGTCTCAGCGAGACTTGGTTTCTGTTTCTTTAGACTTTGGGGAGTATTTGGCATGCAGTAGTTTTTCTTCTTTTTTTCCTTCAGTACACAGGTTTCATAACTAGTAATTATTTTTAAAATATTTTTGTATACCTATTCATATATGTGTTAACCAATATATAAAATTAAATGTATTTAATAGTTCTCCATTTCAGGAAAGGTATTTAGATCCCTATGCATTCTTCTTGGTGAAAAAGACAATGATTGGAAGAACAAATTCCTCTAATTCTTTACTTCTGTGCTATGGCAATTGCTAATATAGTCAGTAAGGACAGCAAATGGTGTGTTGGTTTCATTTTTGAAGAGATAAGTGAGAGATAAGTGTTGATGCAGAATAAAAAAAACCAAACCCCTGCTGTTTTTTCTAACTATAAAATAAATTCATTTTAATACATGATTATTACTTAAGAATCTGTCTTAAAATATATAATCTACAAATCAAGGTAGGCAGTAGCTTTTTTTTAGTTTGTTCTTTTTTAGTTATTTAATTACAAACACAAAGATGTGCAAACACCATCCAGTGTACACAGCGTCAGGATTCTCAAAGTCAGGCGGTATTCGTACAGCTCAGAATACCTTCAATAGAGCACTCACAAAAACTAAATGCCCTATTGAATGGTGCTGAATGTCAGTTAAAATGTAACTTAAATGGGACAAAGAAAAGCAAGTCTGCAATACTATAGTAAATATAATGTTAGCCTCACTTTAGAAGATAAGCAGAGGAGGAGCAAGGTTTCTCAAGATTTTCAAATAATTAAGTGACAGTTGGGTCTTTGCCTCAACAGCTTTTTCTCAAGAATACCTGATTTCCTGGGTCTTTTGTCTCTGTAGACATACCACTTAGTGCTTCCCCACGCTGAAATGAATTTCTGTTGACGGCCAATTCATTTCATTTAGTTGGGATCCTTCTAGAGTCCATCAGATAAAATAACACCAATGTCAAATACAATTCACTTAATACTCAAGAATAACACTTCTTAAGTATGAGCAGTTCTGCCAGTCTATTACACTAAAAACTGAACTAAAACCTGTAAATAAGATAAATCTATCACACTGGCTCTTCAAGTCTTAACACATTTACTTCTGGTTCAGATGAATACTAATAGCATTTATTCAGATAAACAAGTTTGTTGCAGAGGAGCTCACAGTGTATGATTTATGCCAGTGGTGCTTCACGCAGACATAAATGCATGAAGTTTCACAAAATGCTCGTACAGCCCAGTCTGTCCCTGTTCCTTCAACCACTCCTTGTACCAACTCTCACACTCATTACACTTGCTCTTGTTTAGTTTCTTTGCTGAGAGGGTTAGTCACTAATGACTGCCAGCTTAAAAGGTGTAGGATCACTTTGTGGCTCAGCAGTTTCACATTACACCAAAAGTTTGTAATATAACCGAGTTGTAAGCTATGATGTGACTGAAGGGGGAGCTGGCTGTGATAGGATTCATTTGAAGCATGCATTTTTCACTGCAAGGAAAAACTATCCTGTGCATGCTGTCTTAAAGCGTTGATCTGTGTAACTTCCGAATTGTAAACAACTAGTGCAATTTTTAAAAACAATACTACACTTTCTTAATTTTTCTTCCACTAATTCATTCCTAATTGGGTTTAATGGTTTACTTTAACATTTCAGTTATGCAGATCTTCTCACTGGGGTTCAGTGATACTAAAAAGATCATATTTGTCCTCATGACAAAAATGAACCCAGTGCTAGAAACTGGCAAAATTAAACTGGTATCAGTCTGGTCACTGCATCTTCTGTGACTTCAGGTTTTCATTCACTTGTGTCATCCAGTGACTGGTCACCGTGAGAAAATTCCGGGAAATCATTAGCTGCTAAACTATTTCATTGTAGATTGATGTTTAGAAGATAGATTGACTGAACACTATTGGACTGCTGTATGCTTTTGTATTTTTAGTATATATGATGACATGTGGACTCATCATTGTTGAAGTACTTTTTCAGGTCAGTTAGATTGAAGGAAGGAAACCTGTAATCCAAATAATAGTTTATATTTAGTAGACAAAATAAAAATTCCATTGATGTAATTTTTAAAGGATGAGAAGTGTTCTTTGCAACAGGGACCAGATATTTAGGCTTTTTGTGGAATAAATTTAATAATAATGTTTAACGAAACTTTTCAAATAACCTGTGAAGAAGACTCATAGCAATTCTATTAACGTGTATTTTTAAGGAACATCTATACTCTTCAGTGATCAGGATAAGACCTGGACTTTCATTAAATCTACTGACATCAAAGCTATCTTTGGCCTGATTTCGAAGATGAACAGCAATATGGGTTTTCTTGTGTTAACTGTAATAAACCAGGGTTGAATCAGAAAACATTATTAATCATGTTGTGTTCGTAATTGTGTTGCACACACAATTACAGATACTTTCCGTATCTGTATAGAACCAATAACTTGCTTATTGGAAGAACAGTAAAAACACAACTGGAAAAAGGAGTTAATCCCCAGTGATGTCCTATTCTGAATGTGAAACCTGCAGGTCTGGGCGTGCATTTCCAGATGCCAAGGTAGTTGTTACTTGGAATTATGTATAAGTAATTTGTTTGCCAAAGTTATGAACCCTAACTAATAAGCATGTTCAAGAGTTTGAGCTCATTCTCTGTTGTTAGACTCACATCTGAATCACTTCATACATGTGATCACAGAACTTGAGTGAGTTTCTGTGATTGCTTCACTGGAGTATGAAAACAAGACACAGCTGCTATGTCAGACCTGAGCTCTCTGATCTTGCTGGTCAGTTAAAATCAGTATGAGCTTGGTCTGCAGATAAGAAGTAGAGAACAGGGCGTTTTGTGTGTCCATATGAGTCTTATCTCTTGCTTTACCTTGAGGAAGATCGTGCTCTCATATAGAGCTCAGTAGTAGTATCTGAACATAAATTCATACAGCTTATATTAAGAAAATTCTTATAAATAAGAAATAGTCTATATGAGACAGAACAATGATTAGATGAAGAAAATCCAGGGATGAGTTTTGCATTTAAATAAAAGGAAGCTGTAAGGTTACATTCATTTTGCAAATGAAATTTAGCTTTACATACAGCAAAGATGTACCATGGAAGATGTAATGACAGGCTGTTAGAATGGCTTCCTTGTGGTAGCTGAACTGGGTGTTCTAAGTGACTTGAAGTTGGATGATGTTTCAAGGTAGAGCTGTAGATGTTCAAGATTTTGAATTTTCATCTGTTACAGATAAAACTGAAGTGAGATTCCTTAAAATCTCTGATTCTCTATTTCTCTTTGAAGAGAATTCTGTTTCTGAATTCCTGTTGCAGGGTTGGACTTCTGGGTTAATTAATTTTTGTGGCAGAAAACTGAAAGCTACAACACAGTTTTCTAGTCTGTTTTAAATTGTTTTATGAGAAACTGAAACTTTCAACAATATATAAAGAAATAGGACACTTCTGAAATCTGAACCTATTAGGTTGAACAGATAAATTTGAAGTTATTGATATATCTTGGACTTTGGAAAACAAAATTCATGTAAAATGTCCTCAAATGAAGGAGATTGCATCTGTTCCTTTCATTTCCTTGTAAATGAGTCCAAAATGCCTCTTAGGTATAGGCATATAGAGCAGAAATAGAACGATCAAAAGGATCTCTACCTCTCATGTGGCTAATTCTTTTTTTTTCTGTGTGAAAGTCTAAGAAATTTAAACTCCTGTGGAACGTACTTTTGTGTACTCCCATTAGTATACTTGTAAAGTCCATGAGTTATCTGTGTGTCTGTGCATTATATATTTGGTTTGTGCCTTGATAGTCAGCTTGTTTTTCTGAAAAATACACTGTATGACGAATTAACCAAGAAGAAGGGTAAAGGAGGTGCTTGTTGTGTTCCTTATACACAACACAGGCTGTTCAAGAGAAAAATAAGATGTAGTTAGGAGTGAATACCACTCAAGAGAAATAATAGCCAGTAGAAGTTCAATTTATAATCCAGTTCTATTCAGAGAATTAATTTTTAAGTGGTTATATCAAGGACATGAAAGAATGATACTTACAGAATTAATCAGAAGTTCTCCTTTAAGGTTTTGTTGGCAAGGATTCTGGACATGGTCCTTAGGTGCCTAGTTGCATAACCTGGAAAGTGAGAAATATGAAAAGATGTTTGTACCTTTGCACTACTTAGTCTGTGGTGTTGTCTGTTGAGTGGAAATAGAAATAATAGCATTAACTTAGCAATATGCTTTCAACCTTATAGTACTATAAAAGTTAGTTTGAAAACATGAATTTTAGGCATCGTGTATTTGTGGAAAAACTGAGTATAGACTAGTGCATGAACTGTTTAAACTGTTCTTTTGGTCACTACTGACAATGGGTTACTAGACACGGATGGATATGTAGCTTGACTGAAATTTATTTTGTGATGCCATAAGAATTTCAAACTTTTTTTTTATCCTCTCATTTGTTTTTCATAGGGACCCTTAGGCATAAAAATCCTCAAAGGCACTCAAAACACCTCCGGATATATTTCTGCAGTCCTCACAACAGGCTTTCTTACAAAACAGAATGAGTTTTAATTCTGTAGTTAAATTATGGAACCAAAAATACTGACTAAACCAGAGTTCCTCTTGTGAAATGTTAAGACTATATTTTTGTTTATTTTGTTTATTAAAAAATTAATTGCTGGGAATGCTTGTTTCCAATTGCGAGTCTTGAATTGTGAGTCCAATTCCATGAGTCTTGAAATAAAGCTTTTGTGGTTTACTGTAAAATGTGACGTATGTGACTACAAAACATCATCTGACTGATTTGGGAAAAATATGTCCCCTGCCATCTCAAGTAGCTAGCGGTGTGATACGGTTATATTGGTCACTGTCCATACATGAAAGGAAGCACAGTTTCTCTGTTTCAAAAAAGGGTAGGCTGTCAGTGCCTACCGTTACTATTTGACACCAAAAACGTGTGCCACATGCAGTTCTGTTTTCTCTGTCTGCATATTGATTTTAAAGCAATGATGGCAATGAAACACTTAACTGCTTTTTCAGATTAATAAGAAATATATATATATAAATGTATACAATATAGAATACATATAGTATATACTAATACTTAGTATATAGGATATGGTATTTCTTTCAGTATCTCTTATATTGTCTATTTTGGTATTGATTTTTTTTTTAATTTCAGTCTTTGCATCATAGAACTGACTTCAGTAATTCCGTTTAGAAGATGCACTTCTAGTAGAATTCTTGGAATCAAACTTATTAAATTGCTTTTTTAATGACAGTTTTCCTCTGGGGTGTTAGCTGGTGAATTTGTGCAATATGTTTTAGTAACTACATTATTTTCTCTGGGAAATGGTTTATTCATACAGCAATAACCCAAACACATTTTATTGACAGAGATTGCATAAAATTCAGTTGTGGTGCTTCTGTGTATTTTCTTCTGTGCAAAGAATGAAAATGTGTCTTGCTGAAAGATCATGACTCACTGGCATTGGTAATTACACAGCTTTTATAAGTTTAAGCATTAAAAATATTCTCCACTACCTAAAAATGAAATAGTTTTCTTTTTATCTCATGGTCACAAAGAGTATTTTAATACATTAGGAAGATAATGATGAAGAAATTCTGCTGAATTTGTTAGGTGTTGAGAAAATTCCTAAGCTCTTTGTACTGTTATTGACCGGAGCATGTTCATATCAGATAACAACTGTTCCACTGAGAATATGAACAGGATAGAAGATCCAAAAACTCATTTCAGTTATTATTGGTGCTTACCAGCTTATGGTACTGCCATATATAATATTTTTAAATGATGTGATGTACTGTACCAATTTTTGTACCTCAGAATTTTTACAGATCCATTTGGAAAGGTCATTGGAAAAATCTGATTAGCTTGATTCATTGCCATTTCAATAAGTACAGACCTTGTGTTATTACAGTATGTATTATTTAGTTTCTTCCACACTCCTGTGTTTCCAGAATATAACTTAGCCTGATATTTTACAACAAATTCTGCTATTTTAAAATATAGCTGTTTCAACCTGAAAATGCCACTGATGAATGAAATATTGTCTTGTTATATTATATGAGTTTTATACTTGCAATGTGGTTCTAGTAATAATAATCTTGGACTATTCTACATGACTCTTTCTTACCTTGACATGTTCACCGGAATGAATAAGCAGTAGGTGATTGCTTCCCTTGATGCGTGTATAAAGACTTGCTAAGACATTCATACAGATTCTCTTTAGTTTTCCTTTTTAGCTTCAAATCTGTTTGAGACAGTAAATTTGATAGTATTTTCACATCAGTCCACGGGCATTTCTCTCACATATTTGCAACTTGTAGGTTATTCGTAAGGGGGTAGAGGGAAATGATTGAGCCTTTTTAAAAAATGTAAAATGTTTTATTTTGTAGCAAGGTAACACTTTTGTAAAGTTCACTTAGATAAATTAAAAGTTATTTAATCTAAACAAAGATAAAACCAACGTAGTTATTGGTCTTACGTAGTACCTTGGGAAGGTAATGAAGTGAGTATGTGGGGTGCCTATATGGACCTTCCTTTCGGTCAAATGGCTGAGTAGGGTGCTGAGGGATGTGAGGGGGTGTGAGAGTGTGTGCCCAGAACAGCCAGAGCTGCCTGAGAGGGCATTTGCATGAACAGTGATGCTGCTAAAAAAGATAACAACCATCAAATTGAAAAATAAGCAGGCAAATACAAAGAGACTTTTGAAACAAAGGTAACTGCTTTTAGAAGTATGAAAGAAGCATGGAAATATGTATCATGAGGGACCTTGGATTGAGAAGAGGATAGCAGAGCAGCTCTCTAAGCCTGGATTGGCACTGGCATAAGTTGCCCCACTGGCACAACTCACATGATTTGTGAGTTTTGAATTGAGTATTTTTTCCTTGAGACAAATTGCTTAATACTGAGTAGTGCACTCAAAAATTTTAGTATTCCAGCAACAGTGGAAGTGTAGTTAAACCAGCTTGTTGTTTCCCTACAATTCTCCCCCATGACTACTCTTAGCTTCTTTTTATATCATAGCTACTAAAAAACCCTAACCTCTACTTAATTAGTAATCCTCATGGAATGCAACATAAATTCTGGATCTTCATCATAAGCCTTCAGGTAAGCAGTCTTTGTGCAGAAATCACTTAAATGTTGTTGTATTTTATTTGTACTACTGTCAGGAGGAATTAGTGTTTAAAAAACAAATCTAACCGATGAACAAAAAAACCCCCACTAAACACCCAGCAACTCCTGCCTCCCACCCATTACTCAAAATATTATCTAGTGTCAACCCCCCTGTACAGCAGGATCTGGCTTTCAGCCCCTGGGCTTACCTCGCTTGTCACTGTCACTGCTGCTGGTCACCTCACCAACTGATGTGTTTACCAAGAACAAGATAAAAAAAATTAGAAAGCTTTATAATGGTTCTTTCCATTATAAGGCTCAAACTGATGATACAGAGCAGGTCAGCTTCCTGAACATGGTTCTTGTGGAGTTTTCCTAGACAGCTGTGTTCTTATAGTGGAAGCATTATGCAGTGTCCTGATAGTGAACAGGCGATGCCTGGAAAACTCAGATTTTAAAAACTGTTAGAATAAAACAAGTGTTAAGTTGTGGTTTGTTAAAGCTGTGATTTTTCCTTTGAGGATACTTTTAAGAGTTGTCAGCCTTTTCATATAATACTTAACATGGAGAATGCATTTCTCAAATTAAATTTTGTTGCTGTTTAAATATTTGAAAGAATCTTAATTGAAGAGAAATTTAGTATTGATTTTGATGGTGGATGTAAGGTGTTTGGACCTGATCTGTTTTCAGAAAATGTCTCTATTCAACTATGGGTTTTATTGTTAGGAATGTGTTGGGCCAAAAGAGCTTTAGAACTGGTAAACTAATGTATTTGATTAGTTGCCTTTTCTTCACTTGCATGTCTATACCAGACTTTTCTGAAACATATATTCTTTAACACTTACAAAAACTAAATTATTTTTTTCTTCCAGGAAAGTCTCCCAGTAGTTTTTTCTGTTTCACAGCAGTTGTTCTAATTACATGATACTGGAATTAAAAATTATTTGGCTGTATACACTGATAGAATTTGATAAGACAGCTTTCAAAAGCAAGTTTTATCTGATATTTGTTTTCCCTAATAATTTCATGAAGTTGTTGCTTCTTATTGACTACACACTGTTACTAGAATAGCTTTTGAAAAGTGTATCAAAAAAGAACTGCAATCTTGTCCAAGATTGTCTATCCGGAATTTAAATTAATCCAAATTTGAGTAATCTATTTTTAATTGTCTTTCGCTGTGGCAGAACAAACAACTGAGTTATGAATGTAGCACAGCTGCAGAAACTCTCAAATCACAAGAAAGTCCCAGACAAAAAGCCCTGTAATGGTAAATTAGTCACTTTTGATGGTTATCTGAGCCACCCTCAAAGTGAAAGGAAATTTGGCTTTATTTACATTAAAAAAGTTAGAAATTTTAAAAAATAAATTAAAAGGTAGGTGCTCTCCCAAGGGGCAAGGCATGAGTTAAGTGGACACCATCTTTTTTAGAAACCTGTATCAAGGTAAGTGAAGAAACTTGTGCAGTCCAGTTTGAATTTATTCTGATACCAAATGAGTTGCACTTTATCTCATTTGTGGAGATACTGGAGAGTGTATTTCAGCAGAGGTCATAGAATCATAGCATGGCTTGGCTTGGAAGGGACCTTAAAGATCATCTGGTTCCAACCCCCCTGCCATGGACAGGGACATCTCCCACCAGACCAGGTTGCTCCAAGCCCCATCCAACCTGGCCTTGAGCACTGACAGGAAGAGGCAGCCACAGCTTCTCTGGGCATCCTGGGCCAGTGTCTCACTACCCTCACAGTAAAAAAATGTCTTCCTTATATCTAATCTAAATCTCCCCTCTGTCAGTTTGAAACAATTCCCCCTTGTCCTAGCACTGCATGCCCTCACAAAAAGTCCCTCTCCAGTTTTCTTGTAGGGCCCTCCTCAGGTACTGGAAGGCTGCTATAAGGTCTTCCCGGTGATGAGTTAGCTCAAGAGAAAGAATACACTGAAGGTTAGGCTGCTTTGCTGATTTTAAGTCCATGAATTATATCTTTGACTCTAACAGCTGCTGGCAGAAACACAAATCATCAACTTTTTGTTAGTATAGCACATCAGCTAAAATTTCTCTGGGAATGGAAGGATTTTTTTTTTTGTGCTGCCAGAGGTACATGCAGGTACATTGTAATTACTGGACTGCTGTGTTCAGATAAATGGGAAATAAAGTACACTCGACTAATCATCTGAGAACAAGATGGTTCTTCCAAGTCCAGTGGCAATACTTTGTAGCTTTTTTCACCTGTTTTGAAAGTGGGGTTTTTTTGCAACTGCTTAGTTTTTGACTGTATATTGGATAGTGTTGCAGGCTTCAGTAAAAGTTCAAGGCAGTGCAGTGGTACTGTTCTTCAAGCAAGAGGTGCTTTTTGCTTTAAAAACCTTATAAAAAAGTTTATGCAGGAATAATCTATGTAGAAGAATACATATATCATGCTTTTTTTCCCTGTTTCCTCATTAATATTAACTTCTTTCATTTATATTCTCAGGTTTTTTTTTAATATCATCTCTTCAAGAATATTTTTTCCTTTATGCTGTACCTCCTTTATTTAAGCCTATTAATTATTTTCTACTTGTTCGTCCATGTTGTACCTTTTTTGTAGATTTTCTGTGTCTTCTGTTCTTTGGATGCTGCCAAATAGTCCATTTCTCATCCTGTATTGGTAGCTGCTTTGACCTAGTTTTCGAAGCTGAAACCTCTTTTCTGGATCCTGTGACCTTCAGAAAGTATTTATCGGAGCATAGAGAAGTAGAATTTTTTTTCCAGTCATTTGGAAAATAATAGTTTAAATAAAGTAACAGTGTGCCAATAGATGAAAAAACAGTACAAAGCACCGCCTATACTTTCACTCTGTTTTCACTGGGATTTTTCTAGCATATTGGGGAAGAAGCCTGAACCTATGTATGTAATGAGAAAGTATCCTTTGGTCTTCGTCCCTGTGACTTTACTGGGTGAAATGTACTTACAAAGCTGCATGTGGGATGTATCTGTACCTGTAGTGGAATATGTGAATCACAGCTTCTGTATGTAAAAGGCTTCCAAAACTGGGGGGATACTAATAACTTGTTTAGAGGCTTGTTTTGCTGTTTCCAACTTTGGCATATGCATACAGTGATGGTGGACTTGTGTCCTTCTAAATTCCAATTTAAATTAATTAAGTTCGTGGTGGTAATACAATAGGATTTTTTTCATCTTTTCTAAAATAAAATATATACTAACATGCACAATAGGGTCTATTTGTGATCAGGATTACTGGTATTAGGAGCTGACAGACATAGAAATAGTGGCCTCTAGAAGGTCTACGCTTAATCATAGTTTGAATTACTGACTTAAGTATGGGTTCAGGGAGAAATTTGAAGAATTTATTATTCTTGTTAGGATAAATTTTGATAGCAGAAAGTTAAAGTGGAATCTAAGACTTTTAAAAAGTTGTAATTTTGTATTGCGCTTTGAATAATCTCTTCCTTTAATGCCAGGAGGCCACAATCCAATGGGAGAACAGTGAAGGCTGCTCTCAGGAGGGTGCTGATGTCCCTGAATAAAGATAAGTACCAGAACTTCCCAGTTAGATCAGACCTGATAATACAAAGACACCAAAAGAACAGATCAGACTCTTTCTGACGTGTTTTACCAATTGTCAGGAATAAAGCAAGCTAGCTTAAATAGCACCTTTTCTTGCATTAATGTGCTGGGAAAGAGAAGAAAGCAAAGGGTTTTATGGCAGCAATCTGAGACTTGCAAAACATGCCCAAACAGGGGATGAAGATTTCAGCCAAAAGGTTGATTTAAAGCAACTGTGAAGTTTAATTTTACAGTCTGTCTTGCATTGTTAGGGGGAGAAATTAGTTTAGCATTAGATTCTTGGGGATGAAATGCAAGATTAGACCTTCTGCAGTTGACCTCTGTTGCAATCATTTTCAGCAGTACACGATTATGTTGGGATCTAACAAATAGCAATGTTTGTACAAACACTTGAATACAAGTGGAGTTCTGGAGGAAATGTATTTTGAAACAGACTGTTACCCCTGTAAATGCATGGAGAAGAAAGAAGGGTTTAAGGTGAGAATAATCAAGGGTGTGTATATGCTGCATCATGTATGGTGATTCTGTTATCCAGGGTGCTGTGTAGCTCATGTACTTTAAAGTGATGCTAAGTATTCATTTATTTGCATTGGAGTTTTAAACTGTGAATAGTCTTCAATATTAGACTAGGGTAGCTGAGTAGACACTAGAGTGGTGTTGACTGAAAGGAAAGTGTTTCTTAGTAAAGTAGGTGCACTAACAACAAATTAGGGTCAGAATGTGTCGGAGGAGATGCTGGTTTCAGTATGCACATCTTTGACTAATCATTCCAGATGCTTCCTCAGCTTTCGCACTGACACCCTCTGAGAAACTATGTGTGGCTGGCTGTGCTTTTTGCCTCTGTGTCATAAGAATAGTCTACTTGTACCTTCCTCATTTCTTTTATGTTGTGTGCCATATATAGGCCATAAATGTGTTATTCTTTTTTCCCTTTCTATTGGGACAGTCTCTTTGAAAGGATACAGCTTCTAGACATTAAAAGTTTGTAATTCCAAATCAGTACCAATCCTTGCTCATGTTCTATTTCTATCACTAAAGGAAGCTTGAGTTATGATTATGTGAAGTGAAACCTCAGAGGTTTTTACTGTGACAGACTTTGGACGTTGTAGTTAATGCAAAGAATAGTTAATGCAAAGAAATCTACTATGGATTAATAGCATTTGCACTTTAATTTGAATCAGAAAATGCAAAACATGGTTATAATCATACCATACTGTGGTATAACCTTGGTTTACACACTTCTGTTAAATTGTTTTCTCTCATTCAAAACCCTAGTGCTTACATCAAGAATGACAATGATCTTTTTATTGTAGGGGGACATTAATATTTATTAAAGGTGGATGTGAGTCAAAATCCTGAATTCAAATCTCAAGTTTTGGAAACTTCAGAGTCTTCAGTTGTTGAACTATTTTAAATGTAAATGGTAATAAATTAAATAGAGTAAACAAGCTGTACATGAACTCTAGGTTCCATGACAACTAAACGTATTGCAAAAATTTAATGAGGACCAGCTACAGCATTAAAAAATACTCTAGACAAAATAGCCAAGCTGTTTTTAATATAACACTAGGAATTCTGAAAGATAACAAAATCAGTCAGCCAAGCAATAAGTCAGCATGATATAAATTTCTTCCTGCACTAGAAAGGAACTCCAGCAAGGACTTGCATCAGGAGCTGATTTTGTAGCGTTGTGGCAAAAGTGTAGTCTGTAAATTTCTGTTTTCCAGCCGAATTTTTGTGAATAACTAGCTTTAGAAAGAGTTCATGTGGGTCAAATATTTAGACACAACATCTAAATGCTAGAAGGTATTTGATAGGAGCATTCTGTTAATAGTCTAGTTGCCAAAAAACACAGCTAAACTGAATATCTTAGACTGTAAGACTGTTTTAGGCTCGAAGATGTAAGTTGTTTCACCCAAAATATTGGTGTTATGTTATTGCTTAGAGCAGTCCTAGAATATTTGAAATTATACTTTGTGGAGGTGGTTGTGCCTCTCTCCAGCCCACGGCCAACTGAGAACTGGCATTTTCTTGGTGGATCACCCCTGTGTAGGATGCTGTCTGCTCCCACAACTTGAGAGTGGAAGACCATGAGCTGCAGGATAATTTCAGGGTCGTTTACACTTGTAGTGTCCTTTGAAGTGATCATACTCTGGCCCCAAATCTTTCTAGCTTGGGTCTTGCAGATTGTCTGTGATATGCTAAGTGAAAAGTAGCTGAGAAAATAGTCAGTGCTCAGTGCTTTAGGATAAATAATGGTTTGTTCTCTATTTTATGCAAAAGTGTAGCTATTCATAGCATTTTCAGTCTCCCAGAAAATTAGTCTACAAACAGCTGAATCTTCTAAGCAGTTACACAATCTTGTGAGACAGACAGGACTTACTAATGCTGATCAAGTAATGAAGCGAGACAAATGTTATTTTCTTAGTTTCTTAGGTTTTAGAGACATTGTAGAAATACTAATCAAACCATCCTCCAGCAGTGTTGCTCAGTTCCACATAGCATTAGTGCTGTCAGGCAGAAATTTCTGGAAACAGTGAGAAGGTGGAAATGTATTTGGCTGAAGAGACGATGAGAGTGCAGCTGGATCAGGTAGGAAGGACCAGGACTGAATCATACTGGATACTGACAGGCTGCTTGGTGGTGACTTGTGCTAGGACTGGAGCAGACATTTGAGTCTTGCTGTTTCTCTGCTAAGTTCCAGTTACCTGTGTTGGCTGAGCTGTACATCTCTGCTTCACTGATGAGGAATCCTTGCATTAGATACGTAAGGCAAATGTGAACTCCCATGTATTGTGCTGATATAAAAAGCACTGGATTGATGTCATCACATCAGTCAGAGTTAAGGTAGGATCGTTACTTACTTCAGATGATTCCATGAACCTTTTGTTCATCTGCACACATAATTGAAAGTCAGCCCCCTTTGTAAATGGCATTTTAAAGAGTCTGACATTTAGTCAAGGTGACCACCAGCTGGTAACTTTTGAAAAATCAATAATGCAAATAGTGGTGTGTTAGGAGAAATACCACTGTGAGGTCATCTTTAAAGTTCGTTTTGCTTTCATCATTGCCCCCCNAGGGGAAAAAGTCACTGGTTTAATTAATATGTATGCTGTGTGACACCAAAGTGACTGCCTATATAGGCAGTCTACCAGTAGGCTGTTATTTTGCTTTGTGATTATAGGGGAAAAATAGTTTAATTTAAACTTGCATACTTGTTAGCAGCAAAACTGCCAGTATAATAAATGAAAGCAAGAGTGGTGACTTTGAAATGAATGGTCTGAATCATGTGTCAGCAGGCGTACTGTTAATATGGTTATGCTATTTAACAAGACAGTCTCCAGTCTAGGAAAGGAGAATATGTTTGGTTTGTTTCCAGAAGTTAAAGCCTACATAGAACAATATTCCATCAAGAAAAAAAGATGTAACAAGGACTATACAGTCTATAAATAATCCTGGTTTTTTTCCTGCTGAAAAATACTTGATGTTCAAATAGAAGTCATGTTAGAATTCCAGTTTGTACTAGTATTTCTAATTTAATATTGTAGTGGCATTAATATATACATGTAAGTTTATTCTATACCAGTATTTATACATCTATAGGAAGTTCCTTCCTGAGAGGAAGCTTTTACCAAGGATTACATGGGAGAATGCATGTGTGTTAAATTCTTTAGCAGCATCTGATGGTTCTAGTTAGGATGAAGAAATATGAAGCTGAGAATGACAGAATACATTGAGGATGACTGTAAGCCAAAAAATAAATGTTGTCTGTTGTGTCACCAAGGCTACATTAAGAGGAATATTGTGAAAAGTATCACATTTAATATGTGTGCAGTTACAATGTAAGCAGCAAAATAAGGATAGATTTTGTGCAGGAAGGTGCCCCGGAGTATCCCTCACTTCTGAGAGGTTAATAAAATGGAACTTTAACAAAACCAGGACACATCACAGGGCTTTCAGCAGATTTTGAGAGTTTTGATGAAGTTTCATTTGCGTATGGTGTAGACGTGTCTGCCAAGAGTGAAAACATCATTGTTTTAGCAACTGTGTTGTTAGTGTTGGAAAGTCTTTAAAAGATCCAAAGTTAATGACTGATACAGTGTAACTAAGTGTTTTGTTACAGTGGTTTTTGGCTAAAAGGTTAAGAAGAAGAGGTTATACAGCTGTTACAGAGTGTGTGGGGAAAGACAGAAAGCAGTTAACAAAACGTGTGTAGCACTGTTCTAATGGTTGTGCCTCCTTGATATAACTTGTTGGACTGAATGGTGGTTTTTTGTTTGGTTTTTTTTTCAAAGATTTCTTAAATGGTGTAGAAGCTGATGTGAGTGTTCAGCTGCTTTATTATGAAGGCCTTACTCAGTGAAGCTTTTAAACATAACTTTTTGAGTACCTGAATAGATTATGGAACCCAAAGTTAGGCACATACTGAATTAGACTGGTCAGCTGGCTCTGGAGGATGGAGTGAAAATATATGATAGGTAGATTATAGTAGGAGAATCAGTCTGTGCTCATATTTCTATATAAAATACTGGTTATCTCTGTTAACATAGTATTTTGGGTCAGGAGTGCAATTTCTGAAGGAAATACCAACCCTACTGGCTGTGCTTTGGGTGGCATCATTGAGACATGTGTCAGAGCTGGGCAGTTGTTGTCAAGGTCTCACAAGTTGCTTCTGGGTTGATATCACTCCATGCTAGCATATAATACTTAAATAGCCGAAAAAATCTGTATAGTTCACTTTTGTAATATAAAAGACTTAACTCTTGTCTAGCATGAGGGTTAGCCAAAGGAATAGTCAAAGAATTATAAATTATTATATTATGCTGTGGTAGTCACTCAATAGCAAATTCAATAGTGATCCTAACTCTCATCCAGCAGCAGTGGATCCCTATCGCACTGGTAAGTTGGCTCTGTTTTCTTTTATTTTCACTTGTTAAATTATCTAGCTAATGGACCATGCCAAGCCACAGATCTGTCAAGTCATAGCCTTGACAGTGTATGAAGCTTGTGGTTCCTGGTTCCCTGGTAGTGTTACCAGCATCTCCAAAACTGGTGAGACAGCAGTGCAGGCTCTCCCAGCAAACCAGGTGAGCAGGTTGGCTGGCTTTGCAGTCTGCTGGTCAGCAGTGTGGTCAGTGCCTTCCTGCAGGCTCTGCTGTCAAATGAGAACACCTCACTATTGCCCACAAGCTTATTCCTGTTCATGTGACTAGAGCCAGGCATCCATATGGTTCTGTGTCCACAAATGCAGATCACGAAAATAAAACCAGAAGTGGTCCTGAAAGTTTTTTAAAAAACAATCTTTTGGATATGATGTTTAAAAGGCTTCACAACGACCATGATTTCAACATCTGTTCTCGGAAGTCATGAAGACAAATTTGCTTTTTTGCAAATGACTGCTGCTACTCCAGAAAAAGAAATGTGGCATTCACATCTGATGACTGATCTTCAAGGATGAAAGAAATTATATAAATATTCTGAGGCTTATTGTAAAACTGTAGCAGCTGGAATCATTGTTTTTGTTGGATGATTATACTCTTGTATGAGTGTGTCTCTTCTATATGGAGTCATTAAAATGCATATAAAGATAGTAAAAGGTAATCTGTTACCACAGCAGGCAGACTGTCACTCTGTGATAGTGATGTTTCAGGACTTGCTTCATGGTCTTGGCTCACGAATTCCATGAGAGAAAGTCAGTTGTCCAGATTTTGCAATGGCGAGACTGAGCAGTCTGCTCGAGTGCACTGATATCTTCTGGGTAGTATTGTCACATTTCATAATTGCATTGGATGAGATAGAATATGACTTCCTTACTAGATGGACACCCTGGAGGTGGTTCAGCTTGTCATGCTGCATAAGGTATGTCCTTTGCCTCTGTATTAAAGTTCATCTATATTTGTTCAACTGGGATAAAATTAGACAAGGAAAGTTAAAAAAATAAATCAGACTATAACAACTCTGCCTAAATGAAAAGCTATGTCATGTGCTGAAGTGGACAATAATATTTGATAACCATGTCAAAATGTTTATTATGAAATTTAAAAAGAAAACAGCATGAATATAAATACAGTGATACAAGACAATACGTTTGTTTTCCTTTACTCTTTAGTGTTATAACACTGCTGTGGTTTTGTGATAGGCTCTAAATAGTTGACGAAGATGGTAACTCCCTGTTTATTGACAAGTAAAAGTTGACTTTTAAGCATCACTACTTTTCCCTTCTCATTGGTATGAACAGTGTTTAGAAGTTAAGGAGTCTAGTAAGTCTTTTGAATTTTCCTGCTATTAAGTGGCAAATACTTTCCTCGAAGTGTTCTGTAGATTTAATAATGGTTTCTTTTCTTAATATTTGTGCCCTTCCTTAAATTGCTGTATGTCAATTTCTGCATTCATTTAGCAAGCTTTTGTCTTTCCAGTTTCCTTTTCATTGTGAATTGGAGTTCAGCGTACTTGTATTGATGGCTTACGCTTATATGAACAGTGATCTATTGCACTAATTTGCTGTTCTCTCAGGCATTAGGGGTACTTCCTGGTTTCAGGGTATTCTTTTGTGTGGCTTTCCTCACATTTTTATTTGTATATGTATGTGTCATAGTGAACAGTTAACACGTAAGTATTAAAACTTGTAAGTACTCATCATAGGCTTTATAATATCTGTCTAGCTGAATGCAGTGAGAATTTTTAACAATTTAGAACAGTGAAGCCTAAAACAATAATACGATTTTGATAGTTAGCACTAGGTGATTTTTCTAAAGAAATAGAAAGCTTCTCCCTGATTAGATTACTATATATTATCACTTGTAGCATTTTTTGATTAGTTTTAAATGAGGAATGCCCAGTATATATGATAAGTAGTGATAAACACACATTAATAGCTTTTATACTCATTGAAGAGCAGTTGATTGAGAGTAATGCCTTTGTAGCTTTCTAGGTGTCATGGTTTAATGATGAGCTGGCAATTAAATGAATGACAGATGCTGTCTATTACCCTTCCCCTTCCAGAAAAGGGAAAGGAAAGAGAATAAGGGAGGGAGACTTATGGGTTAGGAAACTGAACTACACACCTTAAATGAAACAGTAATGATGAAAAAGAAAATAATGAAATATATACAAATGTATACAAACCCAATACTGTGCTCCCCCAAGGCTAATCCAAGATAGTTACACTCAGCCTAGATAGCGATCACAAGCTGAGCGCTTCTAGCAGTGAGGGCTGAGTGCCAACACTGTGAGTACAACAGCTCCAGCAAGAACTCGTCAGTCTCAGCAAGCAGAGGAGCAGGCTTCAGGCATGGGACAACCAAATGAGATGAGCAGCACCATCTCAGGAAGGCAGCCATAGACGAAGAGGGACTTGACCCTTGTGATCCCTCAGATTTATACCGAGTATGATGCTTATGGGTTGGAATACTTTATTTGGTCAATTTTGGGTCACCTGTCCAGTCCACTCCTCCCCACAGGGGGGCCGCAGGTGTGACCCCCTTGCTCCCCCTTTGTGGCCTTGGTCTGCACACTGTTCTCTAGCAGTGGCTATAAGCATCGAGCCTTATCAGTCCTAAAAGTCAGACACTGGCTGAGAACATGCTGTTAATGTCAGCAAGTGCAGCTACTTAGAAGAGATTTAACTGAAATGTAAAATTGCTGAAAGGTTTCTATCCTGGCTCAAACCAAGACACTAGGTGAAAAAAACATTTCCATAACTAACACTCTCCTTGTGCCTGGAATTTAGTGTCACCCCTTTCGATAGCTGGATTTGCAGGCTACTATAAAATAATGTTTAGGTGATGCCCATCAAGTGCAATTTGGTATGTAACGTAGTTAGTGTGGAGGGGCATTGGGAGGGACATTGGTTAATGAACTTTCTCCTCAACACATTGTAATTATTTTTACTTTGGCACTTTCAGACACAAACTGCTATGTTTTGTGGTGCTCTGTCATCAGAAGAATCAGTGCTCCTCCAGAAAGCCTGATGTGAATGGAAGTGATTACTATTTCCTAGAACACATTGCAGATAAAAGAAAATGTAATTGCTTCAGACTGAAAAGTTAACCATAACAAATATTGTCATCTTTTATCAATGATAACAACAGGTGAAATAAAGAAGAATAAGAAGCATTTTCTTGATGTTATGCAGCATGCATTGTAATTGTCTGTGACAGTCTGAACCTGAGGCTGGTCCTGACCCTTTTTTAATCTATTTACTCTTAGGAAGCAACAAAATAAAAGCCGTGACTTTCCCATATTGGTACCACATGCTTTGGGACAGTCTGGTTTTGTTTCGCTTGTCTCATGAATAAATTTTCCTCATGAAATAGCTCTATCAGGTTCAGACACAAACATTTATTTACTAATGATCTAGTGTACTACTATATAAAAATCAACTCATATTAGTCTGCAGATGAAATATATTTATATGGTAAAGTAATTATGGTCACGGAGAGATACTGTATAAAAAGCCCTATTTTGTATGCTTTTCTAAGGGTAGCTGACTGATGTGGAAGAGATGATTTATGAGCTTGCTGCAATAAACAGTGGCTTGAAGGCTTAAGATATTAAATAATGCATACAAAATGAAAAATATTTTTTTGGAGGGGAAGGAGAAGAAATGGCTTTGAATTTTTGTATAACTTAAAGTAACATACTAATCTTGAATCGTAACTTCCTTTCATTTATTATGGTTGTATAATCCCAGACAGAATAGCTCTTCAAATGTATAAATTAAAGAAGCATTGCTAGAAAGCCGCTGTATAAAGTGAAGGACACTTTATGCAGTTGTCTTGTTTAGCCACTATTTGTGTTGGACATATACCAGATGTTCTAGATACCAACCAACTCTTATGTAGGAAATCAAAGTGTTGTTCTTTTCATTTCTGGATTCAATTCCTCTATTCTTAATGGTTTTATTTCTGACATGAACTTTTGCCCTGCCAGCAACTTTCTGAAAAGGAAAATATTGAAGATACTATTTCACTTACCTCGTCTTGTGCTGTTAATGTTATGCTAATTTAAAGATCATGAAGACCATGTTTGTCATCAGTCATGATGTCCTTTTGAAGGGTTTTTGCAGATCTCTTCCAAATTTTGTGTATTTCTTATTACTGCAAACAAAGCCCATATGATTTGGTGGTCTTTTCGTTTTCCAGTTTCTTACTAATTAGTCCAAATGATGCGACACTTAATTAGGCTGTCTGATTTTGAGGGCTGGTTTAGTAGCCTTATACAGAATTAAGCATGTCTCTTGCTATGGCTTGCTCAATTCAGATACATGCAGGATTTGGTCCAAAATCTCTTGTGGTTCAGTCAGTTCTTCACACCAAGTCGGTAGGATATCTCTTGATCTTAGTATGAAAAGGATTGATGATGGCATATCATTTATTTACAGAAAAGACTTGTTTATCTTCACTCTGATAAATATTAGTTTGTCTATATCTGGTGATTTCTATCAATAAGTTCTAAAGCAGCCCATTTATGAGCGGTTTCTGGGTGGGTGAACTTCAGATGTGAATTTACTATTTCAAATTAGTTCTGCCTAATTTGTGAAAAAGGGTTTCTTTTTTTTTAAGACAGCTGTAATGCTAATATGGCTGGAGAAATCATAGATGTCTCTTCTACCCAAACTATTCAATGATTCTAAAGATCATCTAGTCCAATCCCCCTGTCACGGGCAGGGACAAGAAATGCCCTGAGCAGGTATCTGTGAACAGATGAGAACAGCTAGTGTATACATTTTGCTATCACCATAATACTCATAGCCTCAGGGATACAATTTATTAAACTCATCAACCAAAAGACTTGTAATCTTTATTTCAGGTATATTTATTTACACACTCCTGGGTACTCCTGATGTCTGCCACAGCACAGCACCCAGCACGACCAACTGCTATTTCCAAATTATAACACTGATGAATTTGAACAGCATTTAAGTGACTTGTAGATTCTGCATTAAAATTCAAGCAAATTAAGTTGTATGTGGATCTTCTTGGGAAGACAAATTTGGATACATCTAGAGGAACTTCTAAAACACTGTACTGACTGCAGGAATTCTTTAGTGGTCTGACTCATGTACTTACTGTTGTCTTACTTCTTGTACTTTTCTCCTCTGACTGAAACAGATTTATCCAGCCAAGGAATAAGGTACTAATCTGTGTTAATACTGAATCCTTATTAGGTATCCAGTACGTTATTTCAGACAAAGGTGGTAACTGAGAAAGTAAGCACCAAGCACAAGCGTGTTGCTCTTTTCTAGGTACCTTTGTAGGATAACCATTGCTGTATCACGGGGGGGGAACTACAAAGAAAAACCTGAGGATTTACCAAAGTAAGTAAGTTTCAGCTCCCCAGTATTTGACTAGAGAGGAGATTCCTGAATATGAATTAATAGTAGATTAAGGGAGCCAAATGGTCTAGCACTTTTTGCTTGGAAGCTGGAGTAACCGGCAGGATCTTCAGGGCTATATGCTTTTACTGTTGGTACTCAATGAAGAAGGAAAGACTGAATATTTTGATAGTCTGGTTTGCTGACTTCATGGTTAGTCAAAGCTGATGCTATCTGCCATTGCATCATCCTTTACCACTCTGAGATAGGGCAATAATATGACAGATTAAATTTGAAATTCATAATGTCGCAGTAAGACAGTCTGCAACAACAGGCTCTAATTTAGATATTAAACTGGGAAAGTAATTATGAGAATGTTATCTCAGCAGTAAAATAGCTAGATAAAATACTGAGAAATATTAGGGAAATACTTTGGTAGAAATAATATTAGATGCTACACAATGAAAACTGCACACTCTATTAAGCAAGCTTGTCCAGATATTACAAGACTGCATTTTCAAGTCCCTTTTTTCTTGATAAACTGTTCATGAAAGACCATATACCACAAAAACATATTCATTGTGTTACTACTGATATAAATTTAGGAAGTATTCCTACTTATCTATCAGCTAAGCTACTTTTTCCACTCTGGGCTATGAAAATATCAGAAGAAAGATTACTCAAAATAAATAAGCATCAGAATCCAAAGCTGAGGAACTGTCTTTTCTGTTAGACTGACATCTAAACTGAAAAAATTAAGTAAAATATCTGTAGTCAGTACATAAAAGATACTACTGCAACTGGATTGCTGCTGCAAGGAAAGAAGAAAAGTAACTTGGGCTTGTAGTCGGTGAGTTTTTCTTTAAAATGGAAAAAAAAAAATTAGCATCCTAGGAGGCTTTTCTGTCCTTTGCACAATATCCTGTGATACTCCTTTGTGCATCAATGGATGTAACTGCTTGGTAGTGAAGTGGTTTCTAACTTCACTTCCTTTGCCATTACAATGTGTTTTTTTGCCTTTTCATATTTTTAAATGCAAAGAATATAACTCAAAGACTTCAAACTTAACAAGACTGAATGCTTCATGTATAATGAATAGAACTGTCTGAAGTTTTACATTCTTTGCCTGCCCTTTTCCTTCCTGCCAAGGATGCTACACAAGATTTTGTTCCTTTAGCTATTATTCAAGCCAGGGTTTATAAAATGGCTGGTTGTGTAAACATTACTTCAGAAATGAATTTATATAACTAAAAATAACTCAAAACAATTAAAAAGTGGAAAAGGAATATGCAAATAACTGCAAAAAAGCAAGGATTTTTTTTTTCTGGAAAGCAAAATCTCTACTATTCAGCTGCTCTAATATTATGCTTTTGAATATATTAAGGAAAATAGTACTGAACAAAATATTACCTGCACTACTTAACCATTTGCAGTAAACTCACACTAGTGCTTCAAGATCCTCAAGAAAAGCTCCAGACTAATAACAGTACATTAAATCTTGTCTCGGTAAAAACCAGAAATTATCCAGCCTTAATAAACTAGCAAAATGAAGTGTAGATTGCAGATGAGACAAAGAACGTTGTCTCACTTTTCCATGTCTGTCATATATTACACAACTCACCTTTGGAGACCTGCTGTTTCTGCCACTCCTGATAATGGGCTGCTTTCTCCTGACAAAATGAAAGAATTGTTGCTGATGGTACTGGATAATATTTAAGAGAGACCAGTATTGGTATGCAATGCAATAGGATTGGAGTTACCAGTAAATCAATGCATGTATTTTAAGAGTTGATGAAGTAATGGGATTGGGTTTAGTTCTAGGGTTGTGATCTCAGAGTTCTAGTTGTAACTTCACTGCAAGGTACTTTAGTAATATTTCTATATCTTTTTTTTTTTACTAGGCACTTCCTTCTAGTGTGGAAATAACCTTCCTCGCACATCTCTCCAACCCCCTTTTCTAGTACACAGGTCCCTTCATGACCAGAAACACTGCTGTGTAAACCAGAGAGTACATAATGCACATGAAGTCCTGCTGCACATTGGTTTGCTGTATGGCAACAGTGTTAGAACAGTTGGTTTGTTTTAGCTTATCAGTAAAGAAATCCTATACATCAGTGACTGTGGTTAAAAAAAGCATAAAGAAGGAAGTATGTAGAATATACTGTTACTTCTCAAAGGTATGATAATAATGATAATAACCTGTAGCAAAATAGTTAAGTGTAAAAGAACCTGCGGAGAACTGACCTTACATATTCATGACTTCAGAAAACACTGACTCTCCTGAGAAGCAAATGAGTGAGATTCTTAGCAGAACATAAGGGTTATAAATTCTGCAAAGATTTAATTATGCTTAATCCTATTTCTCTTCCAGGCAGGGTCCTTTCTAGATGTTTGACAATAATGGGTGATTTTATCTGTAATTTCTTGCAGGTTTAAACAACTAAAAACATCTAGAAAAAAACTGAAACCCCTTAAACTCATAGATGTTCAGTCCTACATGAATGCACAGTGGAGTGTTTTAGACTAAAGATGTAAAAAATTCACCTTAATGTTTCCCAAACTTATTCTCAGGCAGGCCTCATCTAAAACTTTCAGATGAATACTGGGAGTGGAGTCGCCAGATGACATCATGTTATAGTTGATTGTAATTTAAAAATGAAATGTAAAAGTTTTAGAAAAGTTTTCTACTACTTTTAATATTATTCTCATTCAGATAAGGCCAGGTTCCCTAAAACTCAGCTAACTCTACTTACTCTCACAAAATACCTTTTCTTCCCTGAGAAAAGAGAGGGATAGGGATTATTTCAGTCTTTAGTCAGCATTTTTAGTTGAACTTAAGACTTCCTAAACATGAAAGACTATATTCTACTCTTCTCCACGTATACTGTTTAGTCATGAAAACAATACTGTAATACATATTCATAGTGACTTTAGACTCTGGACCTTCTAACATCCCAGGAGGTAACGTGTGTTTTGATTACTCCCTCTGAAACCAGTGATAAAAGGCAAATTCTTAGTGTCTGCAGGATTCAGTAATATAATTCTTGTGACCTTATTCATGGACAGATCCAGTCATGTATTTCTTGTTCAGTAGTGTTCTTATTCTTGGTTTCTGAACAACAGTGAGCTTAGGACCAAATTTTCCAGGTTAGATGCGTAAGTAATATAGTAGAAACCTTGGAGAGGTTTCAAAAAGTAATTAGTAATTAACAATTGCTAGTTCAATTAGGATCTAAAACTATTTTGAAAATTTGAATGCTTTAATCTTGTTAATTCTTTAGGAAGTTTGGCTTTGTCACCCTCCATTTTGGGGTAATTTTGTGCACAGCTGAATGTATCTGAAGGAGGAGAATCTGTGAGCAGAAGATTAACAACTTTTAAGAGTATAATGCACTTATTTATTGAGGCCTCGGATCCTTGAAAGATGGATAGTACTGGCAAATGTGGGGCTTCCCAATATACAACTATTTCCTGTCAGTATTCAGAACTGTTATCTGAAGCGCAGTAAGTCGAGATGTTGAAAAAGTCTGCAAGTTTTCGTGTTTCACAGACAGATTAATTAGAGACTATCTTAAGGGTATGGCAATGGAGAGTAAAAGCATCCTTTTCACTTTCACAGATACGATCATGTGCAATATTTGGTATTCAGAAACTGCAGTGAAGCTGGTGTTCTGAGAGGTGCTTATCATATATTACCTGACTTTTTAAAAAAAATTTAACTGAACTTGTTGGAAACAGCCTTGGCCTATAAGCAAATTTATTTTACTTTATAGTTGAATAAGATTCAGTAACTGTTTAAAGGTGTTTTTTCAAATTTAAGAGATCTTTGGGTTGATGTTAATTATTGTCTATATGTTTTACATGTTCAAAAGATCTCTTAAGTCACAGGTGTTGAAAACCGTAATTGGCATATAGGCATCAAGTGGATATATTTTGTTCTTTTACGTCTGCTTGCTGGTTAGTTCTAGTAATAAATAAAATCCTGGGACTATGTGGTTGAAAGCTAGTGATTCAGAACCTGGCTGGCTGATGCCTTAAGATCAAGTCAATTCAGTAAGGGTCTCCAGGCCTGAAGACAACTTGAATATATGATTGGAGTAGGTAGCATCAGGTTTGAAGATGCTATAGAGTTATTTATTGGACACTTGAAAAAGCTACTGAAATTCCAATACTGCCTAGAATCTTTATTTTTTACTCTAGTTAGATGACTCATTGGCTCCTAGCTAGCACAGGCAGTTTTGCATTTTCTGTCTTGTGCTGTATCTGTCCTGTTGTCTTTGTTGTACTCCTGTAAGCTTTAAAAACTTTGTAACTGCTTGTCTCTAATAATTTTATATTTATACATTAAAGTTATGTGGTCCTTTTATATGTGTATTAAGCGTTTCTTACAGACACTTTTTAATCCTGAGCTGCCCAGATTGAGTAGATCCCAAATACTTGCAGTACTTTTTATGTATAACTGGCAGATATGTAGAGGAAACTATAATCTGGTTATATGAATTTCCAGGAGATGGACACTGGCTGTTTCTAGGTAACTTAGCAAAATTGTTCCTTAGGGGCAACTGTTTTCAACCAGCACTTTTTTCTCATCATAGTTATAAAAAAGGCTTGTATTTAGAAAAACAGTCCAATTAACTAATGGAAGAAAAAACAATCATACAGCTGTATGCTGGCTCAATTCAGCTTGTTTAAAAACAGTCTCTCCTGGAGGTATTGTTACTGGTTCTTGAAAAAGAGCTATGAGGAGACTGAGAGTATAACAGATGGGAAAAGGAGGAAGCAGGGTAGGAGCAGTTAAAGTGATGATGTACTGTGGGACAAAGAAGAACAGGAGTGAAAGTAACAGAGTAAAATATTTTATTTGTTTATTTCTTAAGTGTTGACTGGAAAATCAGCCAGTATTACACTGCTATTAGAAATGCTGGTGTGTGTGTTTTATGTTGCTATTAATGTTTTCAGTTGAGAAGATGCAATTAACAGAGGTTTCTTTCTTGCTTTGATTTCAAACTAATTATTATATTTATATATATAAACACCCGATATTTGAATCAGTATGTCTATAACTTTCAAATATGTATACTGACTCTAGATTTTTTTACATACGGGGTGCTTCAAAAAGGTGGACCCAATTTCAATTGAAGGTTCATTGCAAATGAGTCCATATTTTTGAAACACCCTGTACTGCTCACCATTAGAATGAGCTTATTAGGGTTTGCTGTTGCCTTTTCTGCCTTTGATGGTAGTGTTCTTTGAAGTCCAGTCACTCAGAGTATGAAGTGGAGTCATATTGTCTGCTTCAGATTATGCTTTTTCAATCTTTCCTGTATATCAGGGTACAATAAATCTCTTGCCTGAAAGTTTTTGATAATGATATATAACAAGTTTAGTGAAGGGCAGAGGGATGCAAGCAGGGCAGAAGAATATTTTTGGATGCAGAAGATCCTCCAAATCATTTTATTTTATCTTAAACTCAGATACAGAAGAGACTGCTGGATGTCGTAAGTCAGCAATCCCCACAAGGTAGAACTTACAGAGGCTGATTTCTGTCAGCTTCTGTTTTGAGATAATTAATAGACTAAGATATAGAGAACATAAACTGTCAATGGAAAGTATAAGGGGACCCATGTTTCCTCAGATAAATAAGGAAGGTCACAGCTCTGGAAAATGTTCTGTGTGAGAATAAACATTTTTAAATGAGCCTAAAACTTTGAGAAATCAGTACGGAGACTGAAGAAGTGGCAGCATGGCAGCAGCTTTTCTCTGTGTTTGTAATTAATCTTGCTGCAAGCATTCTGTGCCAGCCACAGTTTTCTCAGCATGTTCTGAAAGAAATGGAGGTCTACACTGTTGTTCCTAAAGTGACAAACAGTCCCTAAAATGTTATGTGTGAATGTGTGTAATGGTCTTTATGATCTAAAAAAATAATTTGTTTTTTCTTTCTCCAAAACCTTGAAAAAAGATTTTTAATCTTACTGCTGTGATCAATGATAAAGCTGTTTTCACTTTGTTTTTTGGGGAGGGGTAATATAGAGTATCTGAAAAGCATTCTGATGTTACATGATTAATAATGGTGGGTAAGGTTAATGAGTAGCATCTGTTCTTCTGGAGCAGCAACTTAATAGAGCTGTCCACTCTTGAAGATGAAGGATGTTTGTGTGTGAGTGGCAATAGTAGTTGTTTTGGGCTAAACCAGCTCTTAATTTCTTAAAAGGGGATTCCGCTTCAATGAAACTCACAAGGTTCACTGATTAAGAGTAGATTCTGTCATTCCCAGGTCTTCATTTATCAACACATCAGTTTGACACTCTGGGTTCTGCCTAGATACATACAAAATGAATGAGCAGAACTTGCTAAAAGTGGACCAGCTTAGATATTTGACAAGTATGATCACTTCAGATTTTACATGAGGTTGTACTGACAGTCAATTGAATGAAATAGTTATCAGTTCTCTTATATCAGTTCTCTTATAGCAACATCATGAGCAGAGTTTATTTAAAAGCTTCTTGAGTTGCAATTTTGGGTTATACTTCGCTTTACACTAGTTCAGGCAGTCTGCTGACTCAGAAGCACAGTGATATTGATAGCAACTCTGAGTCTGCTGTGTGGGGGGGACAAGGGTGAGGAAAGCAGACACATCCTGCCACTGAGTGGTGATGGAGATGTGCTGCAGCTATTGCTGCAACTTCATTATTATAATTAGTGCTGATGCTGAACCAGGGGTAGGTGATGGTTGTGGTTGTCTCTGTCTACCACTCTTCTCTTTGCAATAGCTTCTTTTGGCAGACAATGCCTAGCTATTCTGGTTCCTTCCATCTTGCATTTCTTGTTCTCTCCTATCTATATCCAGATGCACTGGTTTGATTCTCTTCACATACCTTTGAACCTACAGAAGGAAGAGCAGCCTTGGCTCATGGTATTTTCCTTTCACATCACACTGTAGGCATGTTCTTTTTTGCGTAAGGTGTTGGCACTTGCCTGCACTCCTTTGAAGCCAGTTGCTTCTCTTTATTCTTTTCCTATCTCTTTCAGAAGAAAGGCTGTGTAGCTTTTCACAAAATACCTGGAAAGTAGCAAATGAGCCACATCTGAGGCTATGTACATATGCTCGGAATGTATTTGTAGTGTGTTATAATAGCACATCCTCATCTTTTTTTTCTTTTTTTTTTTTTAAAAAAAAAGTTTGGATTTGTTGTTTCTTTCAATTGGTAAGTTATGATATTTCCTCAGACCATTATTTTCCAGTACTGTTACCAAACCTATTTATTTATGAGACTCTGCTGCCTTATGCATAGTATGTTTCCCTTAGTCAAATTGCTTCTTACTGTTTTCGTGCTATTTCTCTAACTTACCATGAAAATCCTGTCCCAGAAGTCATAGCTTCCATTGCAAACCATGTTTTGCAAGTTACAATTCATTTGTAGCTTTGTTTCATTATATAGATAATTTTTGTAAACATTTGAATAGTGCCAGCCCTAGAAACTCCTCTCGATGTGTTTTCATAGCTCAGGAGTGAATTTTGAGTGATGCAGAGGTGTCCCTTGTGCCATGAGAACTGCTGGGTGGTATGGTAATCATGGAAGATTTATGTTAATCATGGATTAGTTTTTACTAGGTATGCGCTCATTCTAATGAAGTCTTTCACATTTTAGGGAACTTGTTTAAATCCTGCATTTCAGTTCAATGATCCATTCTAATTTCTAGCCTGAATTTTATAGCTTCTTTCTCAAATAACAGTATTCACAAATACGCCAAAATATATATATTCATCTTAATTGTATCTGTTAATGAGTTACAAAAATGATTTCATATCGTGGCTAGGTACATCTCACAGTGGAGCTAGCAATTTGTTCAGTGGTGGTTCATAGAGCTAGTCAAAGCTTTTAATAGAGTATGCTCACTTAACTTCATTACTAGGACAAATGCAGTGCTTATTTTACAGAAAATCAAAATGAATGGCTCAGTTCAAGCTGAAGTTAAAAAGAAGAAAAAGGGGGAAGGGAAGGGTACAAAAAATAATGCTGAAACAAAACATGTAACAAACAGCTGATGAAAGGAGGACTTATTTTCCATTATCAGCGCTAAAGAAAAAAGAGCTAGGAGGCAAGCTTTGATAGCTCTCTGCTTGATTGTAAGATGCTGAGACTTGAGAGAATGCTGCCTTAGTGAAACAAAAAAGAAATTTACTAAAATTCAGTTCAGTTCTGTAGAAATTGCTGGCAAAAAACCATTGTCATGTGTGATAGCAATTTGCAAGAATAGAGTAAACATCCTGGAAAGCTTGAGCAAAGTGACGTATGGGGGTTTAAAAGATATTGTTTAGAAATTTGTTATAGTTTTGTCTTAGCTGCAGTAGATCACTGAAATCTAAATAAAACTTTGTATATACATTACATACCTGACAATGGACATACTCAGAGTGGCCTTGAAACTAAACTTGTGAATAGAAAGATATGCAGGATTTTATTGTGCATTTTCTGGTAGGATGCTAATGCAATCCAGGAATTGAACAGAGTTGTGAAAAAAAGGTGTTTTTTGGTTGGTTGGTTTGTTGGGTTTTTTTGGTTTTGTTTTCCATTGAAACTATCACCTTGGATACAAAAACATTGTAAAACTTCTGTATTTTGCTATGGTTATTCAGAGATGCTTGGGACCAGAACTCTGCAATTGTTTTCATTTGAACTACATAGAAAGTAGTTTCCTGCAAAATTTTTGCTTGAATAACTCAAGGCATTATTTAATGCATCTAAATATAATTGGAATTTTTAGACTGCAGCAAAAAGCAAGAAATACTTGGGCCAATCAGTAAAATGCTTTTATCTTAAATTCTCTCTGAAAAAGAGGGCTCATGGTCAGGCTGTTGTTGGAAGACTGAAGCAGGTAATGGCTCCTGGTGTTTTGGCATTTATTTGCTTCAGGTTTTCCTTTTGTTTAAAGAAATCAGTCATTCAGGAAAACTGTGCTTGCAGTTCTTGCAGCATTTGCTTATTGAAGGTCTGAATTACTACTGCTTGCCACAATACTTGTTACTTTAACAATTAATTCCTGGCTTTGTTTTGATTCATCTACAAAGCAGGTAGCTGTCTTTACTCATTAGTGCCTTTCTTTACGTGAGTGAGGAAGCCTGAGTAACAAAAATGTTGCCATAAACATAGATAACTCTTAAGTTGGTAAGAAGCTTCTTTGTTTAATGAGAGAAGATTTTTTTAAAATAAAGCCTTGCTCCAGATAATTCTATCAAAAACCCATTAAACCTAAAGAGGCAAAGTGTATCGGCAACAGCTGTTTTCAGGAAGTCCTCTGTGTTAGGAACTATTATTGGGAATTGAAGGTCAAGCAAAACAACTGTGTTCACTTGATATCACACGTGTCCTCTCCCTAGTGTAAGTCAAGAAGCTTGTCATGCCTATTGCACTGTAGAAAGTAAATAAGATTGCAGTAATATTATAACTAAAAATGCTATTTGTAGTTAGAATTTAAGAGTTTTATCAAGGTAACTATCATGAAATGCACTATTTTTAAAAAAGTGTGATACCAAGTGTATTATGGTAACCTTAGAAGGCATGGTAAAGTTATTTTCAGCTGTTGGGCTGAGCATTGCAGGAGAGAGAGTAGGGGGTTGCAGAGACCAGTCTGAGAAAACAAAGAGGCAGGCAGTGACCACAGCACAGCAGCAACCTCTGCCAGAGAGATGGAAGCGAGAGGGGAGATTGGACAAGAAAACGTTTCACCGAGGAAAGCTGAAAAAAGAGGGCAGATGAAGGATAGATGGGAGACCCCATGTAAAGATTTGATTGATGGTAAATGCAGTTACTGTAGTTGCTGTGATGCAATTAGAGTTGTTTATGGGAAGCTGTTAAGATTGCCTGTTGCTTTTATAATTGGCGTGCAGAATGTGTAAATAAATTACTTGTGAACTGACTTAAGGAAAAAAGAAAACAAAAGAAGAAATAAACCCTCTTCAGATAAACTTGCAGCCTGTTAAAGAACAATGTCCTTTGTGTCAAAGATTTGAAGTGTGACAGGTCTTTGGACAAACATCAAGAAGAGAGGATCTTCTCAGTGGAAAAAAGACTTGGACAACAGCTCCTGTGATACCAGAAGTTAATTGCATTAACTGTCGTTTCTTTGCCAGTCCAGAACAGTGTACCTTCATGTGAAACAGACGCTTCTGTTTGAAACCCTTCTAAGGAGAGGTTTGGCTTGGTTTGTATGCACTTACTCTGGTTTGTTCCAGAATTCTGAGCTTATTTACACTTAGAGGAAGTTGTCACTAAAAGGCAGAAGGTTGTAGTCGTTGCTTTTGTTTTGCAATACAGTGAAATAAATAACTCCCAATAAAATGTTTGCTCACTATGAAAAACCTTGTGATTTATTTGGCAATGTAAGGAGAGTCTTTCCATACTTATTTTAGAGAAGTTACGTTTTCAGTTTGAGATGCATAAACATGTTTCCACTGCAAACTTGACTGGGGACTTTGGCTTCTGACGAAATATTTTGTTTATATTTTTTTCAATGGCACCTCCCTATGTTTTTACAAAAATAAACAGAGCTGCTTTTACCTGTCAAGAACCTTTCCTACTTATACATTTAAAATTAAAACATTCTTGTATCTAACTTATTTTTGTCATGTGTTCTTGATTATATATACTGTAGGCTCTAGGTAAGAAATTTCATGCTAAGATTCAGCTTCCGTGGTTTTCCTTGATCTGTCCTTCATTTTTCAGTTTTCTGTTTCTGCCTGTTAAAAGGTGCTTTAAATTGAAAACTGGTAGTTTAGAACTCAGCCTCATTTAGTACTTGTGCATTAATAGTTGAACAAATGTCATAATTTGGTATTGTGAAAGATGAAGACACAGATCATTGAGTACTAGAGTAAAATGCTAAAAGAGCAGTTTCTGCATAGCATATATTCTTGTAGATCTATGTGCTGCCAATGATTTCTACCATTTCTGTGGTGAGTTTTTGAATTATGTGTAAAGCAATATATTTTAGGAAAAAAAAAGACAATCTGGGTAGCTGATATTACAGCAATTTTCACTTGAGAAAATGAGCACATTGATTATAGGATTCAGGGCTGAATCTTTTTGAAAGGTGCAACGGATTGTGTACAGAGAGGAAGGGTTTTCTTCCTTGTGGCTCTGGGTAGTGTTGCTTGTGTGTCCTTTGCCTTGCTGGTGCCCTGATCCATTGGCATATGTATTTCTTCATAGCACAATTAGCATTTACTTCATGTACCACTGCTTTTAATTTTGCCTTTTCTGGCAAATAGACATAGGAGAACTACACGTACTTTGGGACTCTCCACCCTTGACTGAATGTAAATCTTCTTTGGAGGAAAGAGTATTGACTGATAGAGGAAATTATGCAGAGGTGATTGCAGTACTGGCACCTTTTGTTCTGTGTTTGAATAACTCAAGCAGCAAAACTCAAATGTGTATATTGAATAAATATGCAACTAAATTAAAGGGAGTTTAAAATACTGAAGAATAAATGAGCAATTGTTTTTGTGTGCAACAGAATTGTTCCTTTTGATGTTTATATATTCTGGTTGATTATAGGTAGAGCTAAAGCTTGTTTGCAAATTCATTCTAATCAGTGTTTATTAAAATGAAGTGTTGCTCCAGTCTGTAGGAAACAGAGTGAAATCAATTACAAATAATAATCTTGGCTGTAACCTTAGTGACTATTTTATTTGTGAGGATGCTTGACTACAGCTTCCAGTGATCCATTTAGTAGCAATGGATCTGATGGCAACAAAAGAAAGGTAAACATGGTAAATAGCCTAAATACTGAACTATGTGATTAAACATCACGTAGTTTGTAGTTTTTCCTTGTAAAATGACAAAGAGATAAATTCTGGCTTTCAGGCAATTTTCTAAAGATATCTAAACCGGGCAAAGAGAGCATCTTTTCTGCAAAGTCTGGCAGGATCTCCGTGGCTCACAGTGACCAAAGCAGCACCAGTGCATCGTCAGGATTTGTTTCTGGTACTGGAGATGCAAATACAGCCAAAGCTACAGAAGTCCTTTGTTACTTTAACTTTCATGTGAGAACCTGAATAATAGGGGTTGTCAATAGAATAAAGCAGTATTTTTAATTCATGTTTAATGCTGGGCTCATATAGTCATTTAAGGTCCGATTACCTTGAGCCTACAAACAGTTATGTACATACATCCTGTTAGTTTTTCAGCCTTTGCTCAGGATCTTACTTGTGATATTCAAACCCTGATTTTTTTAGCAAGATTTAGGAATATGTCTGATCACTAACTTGAGATTGGTGACTCCAAGACTATCCATGTTGTTAATGGGACTACTTGTATACTTAAGATTTGCATTGGATCTTGACGTTTAAGTACAGAGATGAAAATAGAGTGCATGGCTACATAGGATTTATATGGGTGCCTACAGATGCTAAAAGGAGCACCATTTAAATGATTTGGGTAAACTCATATTTTTAAATTGTGTAACTAAAATAATGAACACTTAGATATAGATTTTTTTCTTGTGCCATATGACTTGTTTTTTAAATATACATCACTAAATTCTGGCTTTAAAATTGTGTTTTCAAAATGAATCACTAATTCTTGCTCAAAAAGATAGGTTTTCACTTAATCTGTGCTTCAGCTTTGTTCTCATTATTAATTTCACAGGCAATAAAAAACTCTTTGGTTAATGCTTTCCATAGTTTCCCATACAGAAAATTTGAATGTGAACTTCTGCACTTAAAAATGCAGTGACAAGCTTGAATATTTATGCTTCAGTAGTTCTCCAAGGTGCAGAGAAACCTTGCAGCCTTTGAAATTGGGCCTATTTACATTTGCAGATATGCCTGAGTGACCTGGAATCTCTTAACAGCAAACACAAGTGAATGATCTAGACAGTTGTTTGGTGTATATAGTAATTAGGTCAAATTAATGATGTGTATAATTCTAAACATTTTAATGCAATTTACCTCCTTGATTTTACTTAACTTGTAGAAAACTGGTCATAACTCAAATAGATACAACCTGCTAGTTCAAGATCAGCATGAAGTAAAAACAGAAATCCTGCAGGATTTTTCATGAAGGTTGTGCTATGTTGCTTTGCTGAGTTACGTGTTTTGTAAACTTGACTAATCAGCAGAAAATATACATAATGTGTGTATTGATATGCATACATATTTTCATGTATAACATTTATGAACACACAGATCAGGTGTTTCCATTCTGATCTGTTTGCTCACTGTTCATTGAAAAAAATGTAATCGTGTCTGTTGAAAAAAGTCATCAACAGAGAATGAGAATTAATTCTGCTAACAACTGTGAACATGATCAAATTCAGTGTTACAGTAGGTTGAATGAAAGGAGTTGTTTGGCCACAGATGATATCTTCCATCAAGCTTACGGATGTGCTTGAGTTGTATATTGTATAGAAATTGACTGCTAGAAAGTTTAATACGTACTTGGATATGTTGGTAATAGTGACCACCCAAACACTTGTAACCAGCAGTGGTAGGTGTAATGGCCTCTTGAGTTCATACTCTGTCCATTATTTGCACTTAATATAATTTTCTAGTGCATAATATGGAGTAAAATGTTTTTCTGAATATCTCTACTTAATAAGAAATGAAAGCAAATGTGGTTTTTTACTATTAGATAGCTAGAGTGTTCATGAAATCAACACAAAGGCTTTCTTTGTGTCCTCTCAGCTGTGGCAGCTGCAGTTAATTACTGACACTTTCCCCAGAGGTGCATTGGCAAAAACACTCATTATGGTGGTGCCTCAGCATTGGAGTGTACTGAAATGAGTATGTTATCATATGTGCTAATAGGAAAAAACAGGGGAAAAAAGGAAATCGATGCTAACCAGATATGCCAAATATGGAAACATAGTCTTGTAGGGAAGCTAATATTTGGTTTTCAGATTTCTAAGGGAATATAAGCAAGGTTAAAAAGTAATTTCAAAATTGATTTTGATTTTAGTGTGGAGTATGAAAACTGATTTATGAGCAGTGCTGGATGCAGAGGGTGCAGAAATATAGAGGTTTGTAAATAGGTAATATTACCTTAGAATTGTTGAGAAGTGGAACAGCCACTTTCAAATATAAGCAGCTAAGGGTCAATACCCTAAATAAGGAACCTTATAAATACTTTAAAAACAAAACCAATCACTTGGTTTTAGCTATTAATGGAGAATCCTATTGATATCTGCTAGCATCACTTCTTTTCTCTTTCGCTGTGCAGCTGCACACGCTGCAGAATCCTACCAAGGACGAATGGTCCCTAGTAGCTTTTAAAAAATATTTTTTGGTAATGCCAAGAGCATTCCACCTAAAAAAGAAAAAGGATGCCAATTTCTTTTGACCAGTTTGAATAAGACTTCAAATTGTTACATGAAATTGTCTAGGGAGGAAGCCAGTCCCAAGGGTAAGAATGAATATATGGAAACAAAATCATAGTGGATTGATGGATTTTACTTTTTCATTTATGTTTTATGAATAGATAGAAAACACCTCTGTTTTGCCAAAATACATTTATTGTTGTCTTTAACAACTGTATCTGAGCAGCTCTTGGTAATGATATTGATATAGACATGTCAAAGAACTCTCGTGTTAGTTAGTATCATATTGTCCACAAAAAATTTTAAATATTTTCCTCTACCCTTCCAGAAGAGCAGTGTGAGGAGCCAGTCTGCTTTGATGTTAATTAAGTAAAAAAACATTTGAGAATAAAAAATAAACATTTACATTTCAGTTTGAATGAGCTGTTAATACCTGAAAGACTTTGGCAGAGAAGTTGCAAAGTTCAAACTTGTAACTGTATTCACTTGCTAGGAAATTACTTGCTGTTGAAATCTTAAAAGTAAGAAAAAAAAAGTTCTCCAGTCATATGTTAAGGTAGCTGTCAGTTTGCTTGTGTATTGTCAAAGGTTTTATGTTTAGCATATGGTTTTATATTAGGGGCCTAATACTCCTCTTACCATGTCATTTATTCCAGAGCCATATTTTGCTATAGGTAATTACTATCAATTCATGTATTTGAAAATTTAACTTCTGGGTTATGAAAAATCAATAAAATATGTAAGTAGTGTAGTTGGAGACAGATTCTTATCATAGTAGCAGTCAAATAATGGTAACTGAACAGAAGTATAGAAGAGTATTTAAAATAGAGAAAGTTTACAATTAGCTCGGTACACGTGCAATTAGGCTAAGTGGATTTTGTGTGTTGTACCTTAAGTTGGTCTCCTGGTTATGTAAAGAATTGATCATTATGCATTGAAAAACAAAGAATGGTGTCTTTGCATTGCATTGAACTGTGCTTGCAGCACCTGTGCTTTCTAACAGTGGATGTACTCGTGTCCTGTCTTGAGAGACCAGAAACTTTTCTGCTGTGGTATGACTAAAGGGTGTGCTCTTGCTCCTCCTGTCTGGCTGCTCACTGCATTTTACTAAGATGGAACAGTGCCCACTGGCAATGTCCTCATAGTGAGCTCTGAATTGCAGCCCACTGATGTTGAGGTGTGCAGGTGTAACTCCACGCTGGTTGTCTCTCCACATTTTAAGTCCATTTGTTGTTGAACTGTCATTCCCTGGTACAAGGCTTCACTGCTCTGGGAGCTAAACTACATTGGTATCTGCCAGGAGTGGCTCCTTGGTGCACAGGAGGCTCTGTTAGCAGTTACGAGGAACACAGTCATCACTAGTGCATGACTGCATTTTCACTGTGGCAGGAGAGATCAGAAATGCTGATTGCAACCCTGGCAAAACATGGTTATGCCCAGAGTGGTCATGGGTATGGGTGCATGTGTGGCCTACTTACATTGAACACACTGACAGCCTCCCCTTTTTCAACTTTTGGTTTGACCTTGGAAATCCTCTGTTATTCAGGGTACTCAGAATCACAGAATCCTAGGGGTTGGAAGGGACCTCGAAAGATCATCTAGTCCAACCCCCTGCCAGAGCAGGGTCACCTACAGTACATCACACAGGAACACATCCAGGCGGGTTTTGAATGTCTCCAGGGAAGGAGACTCCACAACCTCTCTGGGCAGCCTGTTCCAGTGCTCTGTCACTCTCACAGTGAAAAAGTTTTTCCTGATATTCACATGGAACCTCCTGTGCTCCAGTTTGCAACCATTGCCCCTTGTCCTATCATTGGTCATTACTGTAAAAAGCTTGGCTCCATCATCCTGACACTCACCCTTTACATATTTGTAAACATGGATGAGGTCACCCCTCAGTCTCCTTTTCTCCAAGCTAAAGAGACCCAGCTCCCTCAGCCTTTCCTCATAAGGGAGATGTTCCATTCCCTTCATCATCTTAGTGGCTCTGCGCTGGACTCTCTCAAGCAGTTCCATGTCCTTCTTGAACTGAGGGGCCCAGAACTGGACACAATACTCCAGATGTGGCCTCACCAAGGCAGAATAGAGGGGGAGGAGAACCTCTCTTGACCTACTAACCACCCCCTTTCTAATGCACCCCAGGATGCCATTGGCCTTCTTGGCCACAAGGGCACATTGCTGGCTCATGGTCATCCTCCTGTCCACCAGGACCCCCAGGTCCCTTTCTCCTACACTGCTCTCCAGCAGGTCAGCCCCCAGCCTGTACTGGTGCATGGGGTTGTTCTTCCCCAGATGCAAAACTCTGCACTTGCCCTTGTTGAATTTCATTAAGTTTCTCCCCGCCCAACTCTCCAGCCTATCAAGGTCTCTTTGAATGGCAGCACAACCTTCTGGTGTGTCAGCCACTCCCCCCAGTTTAGTGTCATCAGCAAACTTGCTGAGGATACATTCTGTACCCTCATCCAGGTCGCTGATGAAGATATTGAACAACACCGGTCCCAGTACTGAACCCTGAGGGACTGAAGTAGGCTGTTACTGTGGAACGGACCCTGGGATGCCTCTAGGCTGGCACACAAATTTATATCAATTGCATGGTGCGGTGCAGAGTTCACTGCCATTGCAGTGATTGTACTAAGGGATCCCTTGCATTTGACTGCTGGAAAAACAGAACAACTAGTGAACGATTCAGCACAGTCTGAATTATTCAGTATGACAGATCAAGTGAAAGAGATTGTCTTCATTTTACAATAAAAATTAACCTTTACAAGACTTTGTCTTCCTGTGCTGCTCCAGGCTCATGCGTATTGTGTAGTTTAAAATGTTATGAAGCATGGATAGTGAGCTCTGTAGCACATGTGAGATGAATATTAGTGACAAATAGACATTTTGAAGTATAGCAAACAGTTAAAAGATTAGTATTTCAATAGATACTTTTTCTGATATTTGCAGTGGCAATATTTTGACACCATTTGTTACAGTAAGTAACAACACAGGGTCTGTTTTCCCCAGTTGGTTTTCATATAATAACCAAGAGACCTGTTATTCACTATGAATAAGGTTATCTATACACCAGGGTTTTGCTGCAATTCCTAACATGCTGAAGGTTGCTTATCCTATGTTGAATACAATCTGTCATCCAAACTGTTTCTTAATGCATGCAGTTTTGGTGGACTACTGCAGAGACTAATCTTTATCCAGCTCTTCCTAACAGCCCCTGGGACCAGCTTCTTTGCCTTCTTCAGAATTATGGATTATAAAACCACAAGTGCCCCTAATCCAAGTTTTGTTTCTAATCTAGGTACTCTGTGATCAAATAATCTTTTGCCTTTCTTTCTGGGAATATAACACAGTGTGGCTTTCAAAGGCTTTCATGATTTAAAAAAAAACAAACAAACAAACCACAAACCTTTGTAATAAAGGGCATTCCAGTGCTTTAACTACTAGGTTTTTTTTTCCTGAACTCTTCAAATTCCTTCCTAAATTGTGGACACAAAAATAAGGTAATCATGTTCTAGCAATGATCAATCTAATACTGGCTTATTCAAATCGCTTCTTAATTTTGTCTCTGCTGTTCAATGTTTATGGTGTTGTTCATATTATCGGGCCTCTTTGGTTCAAGATTTTTGGTTCAAGATTTCTGAAAAATTCTTATTCTAAGTATTTAACTTCTTTAATTTTGTGACCTTTAGTAGTAGATTACAGTTGTGTCTCAATGATTTTGTTATGTAAGCCAGAATAAGAAAGTGTCTCAGGAACCCTGAGAAGAGCTGCACGCGCATACTGGGGAAAGAGAAGGGGTGTGATCTGAAGCAGCTTTTGCTTGGTAACATTCTATTTCAGTCCTAGAAGTATGTGGGTTGCCACGTGCTTCCTTGAATGCTGAAGCCTCCTACCACAGATGTGTCAGTCCACATTGCATCTAACAGCTCTAGTGGAGCAGTACTGCAATAATGGCTGTGCAATGAGTAGTTTTAAGGAATCTGCTCTGAAACATCCTTCATGATTACGTATGAAATTTGGATTGCTAGTGATTTTGGTAAAAGCCACTGTGCTTTTTAAGGGATGCAGTTGTAACTGGTATTGATACTGGGTTGCATGACGTGACCTTTCCCTGTTGAAAGCAAGCTTCAGTTTTTTCTTTTGTTTTGTTTCTGTGTTCCATGATACACAGATAAATTTGCATAATAAGAAAACAGTCTGAAGCCTTGGGTCCTTTGTGCCTTTTCTGGATTGCTGTCTTCATTAATTGAGTGGCACTGTCGAAGAAGTGGAGGCTCAGTATTGTTTTTTTCTTTAATTTGGATGTCCTTGAGATGTATTACAGTCAAAATACTATTATGTTTCTTCCCCAAATAAAAGTTTGTGCTCTTGAAACTAATAACAAGATTCCTACTGACGGCTAGAATCTTTTCATAGGAAATGAGAGAGGAACAAGAAAGAGTATTAGCAGATCATAGGATGATTGAGAGAGACAAATTTATTATCTATTCAGCAGGGTATTTCACAAAGAAAGAACTACGATTGTACAAAGAATTGGTGAGAATTTGTCTTGGGATACTGTGCCTGTCTCTGGTTGCTCAAGATCAAGCAATGTGAATTCAAAGAAGATTGAGTGTAAAGTGTGATTCCTTTG
>VZRW01001551.1:40311-101141 GCA_013398125.1 Aegotheles bennettii
GTGGGGGAGTGGGGGGGGTGGGAGAATGGGTAATGTCGGAGGGAGGGAGACCTAGGGTGCTGATCCATCATCAAAGTGTGAATTGTTTTGTAGCTCTTAATGAAAATTAGAAGTGGGGAACCTCCTGCAAAAATAGTTACATGAGAGAGACACAGTGTGCATGTGATTTGAATGTTATAAATATGAAAATGGATTTTCTAGATGTAAAATCTTGAGCCAAAATTCATTAGTAGTGTTCACATGAAATTTTCTGCTTATGAACTTGTGAAGTGACTTTAGCTTTTGCAGATGTTTTTATACTATCATATATTTGCATGATGTTTTTAATAAGTAGCCTTTAACCTATTCATTTGATCAAGAGCTGTTTGATTTACTCACTTGCTATTAGTTAGTTTACAGTATGTAATTGGTTACTTAGGTAGTGTTAGGACTTTTTACTTGGTTGAAAACTTAGTGGTTTGAATATAATTGAGTGTAGTCAGTAATGAAAATCAATATATTCACTGAATATTTGAATATAGTCAGTACCCAGTGTTTATATAGCTATGTGGTTTGGACAATATTTATCTTCTACATAAAAAATATTTTTTTCTCATCATTAATACAAATAGAATATTCTTTTGAGCTTTTTTAATATGTAGATGTTGTTCATCTGGGTTGATCAAAATGAATTTTGAAGCTCTTCAGCAATTTCAAAGAAAGATCAAGATCTCCGAGTTTCTGTAAATGCTGGAAATTGGTGGTCTGCAAGTGGAAGGATGCCATAACTAAATACCATTGGCTACCACTAAAAGGACTACCGTTACAATTGAGTTCCTCAGCTGTTCTGAGGCTCAACAACTAGCTCTCCTAAAGGTTACGGCAGAAACGTGCAGCTCTGAACAGACCTTGATCCTTGAGTCTGTTCAGCCTTTCAGATAGGTAGGAAATTTTGGAGGGAACAAGGGAAGAGACATACTGTGAACAGAGTCAGTACGGTGGTAAGGGGTCAGCTATAAATAGCTATGCAAAGTTAGGACATGCATTTTCAGTAAGGGAGTGGTTTCATTTGTTCTGCTAAGGTATGATTTTGTAACTCCTACATGCCCGGTAGCATAAAAATGTGTTCTGAGGATTTAATCCCTGCACAAAGGAGTTCATATTTTTAATGTGAGAGTAGAAACACAACATATAGATACATTGAGAATGTAAGGGAAGTAATTAGGAAGTTATAATTAATACAGTAGCATTTAAATGCAAAGCATAAATGGATGTGAACACAGTAGAATTGTAAACAGGGTCGGGCTACTAAACAATGCAAATTTATTAATTCCCAGAGGAAATGAAGAAAACTTATTCTCCCATATCTATTATTTCAAGGAAATTATTTCTGTCTAGAATTTAATCAGATTAATGGAGTTGTGAGAATTGAAACAGATTGATAGAGCTTTGTTTCTTAACAGGAAGTTATGTATCGAAGTACAACAAAGGTGCCTGTAGAGAAGAATAACTCCATTATATTTAAATATAACATCAGCCACGTATCTGCCTAGGTATAGAAAGATACCAGCCTTTTTTCTTACTGTCCAGTGTTAGGAAATCTACTCATAGTCTTGTATTATTTTGCATTGTAATATTTTCTTTTATAAATTCTCTTCCATTCTCAGTTACTGTTGTTCTGGCTTTTTTAGCATTTCCAAAAAACATTATCTGCCCGAGAGATGCTTCTGCTAAACTGAGCAGAGCTGATTTCCTGGAGGAGTTTGGGAAGGAAAAGAAAAGTTTGCGTGGATGGGGTGGTTTCTGGTATTGTAACAATTTTCACGTATAACATGTTTTAGTTTTAAAGTAATGTCCAGACAGCACAAAGTAGCAGGCCTGTGCAAAGGTAGACACAGACCAGAAGGAGTAGAAACAATAAAGTAAAATAAATACCCTAGAATCATACATTAAGACAAGAATAGAATTCAGATATCCCTATCTCCTGCACAGAGCTATGTAGAATATCTCTGAATGTTATGTCCTGTGGAGGTAATGATTGTTAAAAATAAAAAGATTATTTAAATAAAGATTATTATTTGGGGTTTTTTCCTATCAATACATCTAAATTTGTTTTCCTCTAGCCATAGTCTTTTCATGGGCAACCTAATAAATAGTTCCAAACAAGATGGCTTTTTTTGATTCAGGGGAGAATTATGTATTTTCTAAATTTAATTTATTTTAACTGTAATTATACCTGCAAATTATTTATCTGGTTAACAGAGGAATGAACTAAAACTGTTGTGGTACTGTAACTCTTTAAGTGCAGTCCAGATCAGTTTTGTTAAGAGCATTTTGCTGAGCTTATTTCTGTCTAACCTCTTCGCTGTTTTCTGACTATGAAATATGGCAGTGTTTGTTTTTCACAGAGTACTCCAGGCTGATCGAACATGCTGAGGCCTGTGCTGCACTAGCTATTAGTTTGTGTAAAACCATCATGGTTCACGATCTACTTGTCAGAAGATACTGTAAAAGAGTATATAAATTACCGTCTCTATATACTGAAAAAAAAAAGGGGTGGGGTGGGGTTGAGGGAAGCTTCTCCTGATATTACTGGCATTGAAATCAATGGTGAATGCTTCTCATCAGAAACCAGAAATATTATGAGGCTGTATATTAAGCATCCTAAGTTTGGGGCAAGTCTCCAGCTGCATGTAAAGGAACTGTAGCAGTATGTATCATCTGTGAAACTAGTGCTGAATGCAAGATAAGAATAAACTAATTCAAGTACATTTCCCCTTTGGGGGGGGCGGAAGCAAAGATTTCTTTGCCAGTTACAGAGAGGGTGGAATCTTATTATAGTTATTCAGGGAGTTACCACAGTAGTGGTTGAGATTTCTCATGACCATATTGGCCATGGCTGCTCATCTTGACTTGTGCTGATTGACATGCTTCACATTTAGGGTGATCTGTCAAACTGACACCAACCTAAATGGATGACTTGGTACTCATATGAGAAGTTGGTTTGTATCAAAGGTACTAATCTAAGCTTTTCAGTCAGGGAACTGTTTAGTCATTTCCTCTTGACACATCTACTGAAGTTCATAAATCCAGAAACTTCAGTGCTGTAGCAACAATCAGCAGACAGTCTTAGGCTCTCAACTGCAGGCTGTATCAAGTAAATTCACTAGATACCTTCTTCCAAATTAACCTAACAACATCAGACGTGGCATGCGTATTCTCTTCTGTTAAAAATGAAAAGTGTAACATAATGTAACATAAGATGCTACTCGTTCTGTGGAAAAGTAGTAATGGGAAATTGATGCTAGTGGTTACTGTGTTATTTGCAACTTCTGTGCTCCCATGGTGTTAAAATTGAGCTCCAAGCAAAGTAGGAGCTGGAGAACAAGAGAAGCCACGAGTGAACAATACTGTTCTGTATTTTAAAGGAATAGGCCCTTTTCTTGTTGTATGGGTGTTGATGGATTCCTACCCAAAACCACATCACAACTTCAGACTGATCCCATGGTTCCATGTGTTGTGGTCACTACTCTCAGCCCAGTCTCCTCAGAGTTGTTTCACAGGGGAAATGAAGTATTGTGGAAAGTCCTGTTGAAAACCAGTAGACACACAGCTTTCTGAATTAGTTTTGTTATTAGATCCCTCTTTCAACACAGTTTGTCATCAGCTAACGTATTGGGATTTGGAATATCTTTAGGGAACCAAACAAGAAAACAAGTTTTGCTGCATGAGCCAAGATCAGTGTATTTTAACTCATATCCTCTAGACAATAATGATCATATTTTAAATGATTGTTATTAGAAGTATCAGTGCTCTTAATTGAAGTTACACCTCAGGAACTAGATCACTATCTAGTGTTGTTCATGGGAGTTAACGGCAGAGCAAGCATTTGTTCTTGTGCCAGAAACTGTAAGCTCTGAGAAGTGCTCATGTGTTATGGTAAATCTCTAGTAATTACTTTGACTCATTCTTGGGTTTCTAGGAGCCTGCTGCTTTGATGTATTAATTTGCAGGGGGAAATGGCTTTACAGTGAATGAAATGCAGAAATGTAATTGGGTAAAATAAAGAATTGTTTGTTCAATATCATTTTCAGCAGCCCATAATTGGTCTCCGTACCTTTTAGACCAGTTGCAAGTGCAACAAACTTTATTTTTAATCTTTATTTTGTTCTTAACTCATTTAAAGCAATGTAAAAGAAACTGAGAGAGAGTGAAATTTGACCAGTGATTACATGAAACAAATCAGCTCATTCAGAATAGATGTAAGGTGTCTGTTTGTGGGGTGTGAAGTAACAAACCTTGCTTGATTTGTATATGAATCAGAAAAATAGACATTAGAAGCAAACTGTTTAGCAGATGTCCAAGAGCTTGTAGAGGCTTTCAACATGATGTGATCTAAATGAAAATGAAGTACTTTTGTGTTTCTGAGTTACTGTATAGATAAGAAAATATTTCTGTTGCATGTGTACACCCAAACTGTGGTGTTAAAGACCTTCCTGCTCTAAGCAGTGTTATTCTCAGAAGCAGTGTTTGCAGGAAGAGACTAGGGGAAGATTGAACATTCTTGTCCTCAGTGCTGGTCTGTGTTTTTTTCCAGGAAGAAAGGTTCTGAGAACATCAACCTCGAATTAACTTAGCTAAGATGCAGGAAAAGTAGAGAGAATAATTTTGTTGGCCTGCTGTGAATATAACCCTTTTCTCTGTTTGGGCATGTTTCTGTTACAAAATCTACCCTTGTAGCTGTACTGAAATCTGACCTATCTGAAAATGTTTAAACCTTTTAAAATGGATGAATTGCTGTGGCAGTACGGGATGGATGTCTGCTACAGAGATAGTTGATAGTGAGTTGATAGACGTTCAAAGTATACATTGTGTGAGTGCAGTTTTTGTGCCATTGAAGACTACGCTTTCCTGCTTTTAAGCTATTAATCAGCTAGTTTTACAATGGTTATTAGATATATTTTTTGTATTTTGTTGGACTCTATAACCATATTAAACACATACAAATATGTTTCGGAATCAAGTCAAGAAGTATTCTGAATTAAACTTGGCCTCACAGTTCTTGTAATTCATCCTTTCTTATTTGACTTTATAACAAAGCTAGGAGTGTTGAAATTACCTTTCCCTACAGTGTAGCTAATACAGAAAACTTCATAAACTTTGTTGAAGTGATTGGGAAAGTAACTGCAACCCAGCAGTGATATGCCTGAATTTCTAATCTCTGTTTTATTAATCTTTCTATCTCCTTTTCCCTCCAATTTCTTTTTTCCACTGGCTGAGAAAATATCTGAGAAACATAAATGCGTTTTCGAGCTAAGCAAGTTTGTTTGTCACCCACAAAATCCACAACTGCTTGAGTTTTATCTGTTTTCTGTGATATAAGCCCAGCATTATTGTTTTAATACACTATTGTAGAGATCCAGAGAAAAACTTCCAACAAAAAAATGGCATATATGTAGCTTTCCTGCGTTTAGAAGTGCTAGCTTTCTGAGAAATTCTGAGGCTTGACAGTTTAAAAAAATAATCAAAATAAGCCATATAATAGTGGGTGGGTTTTACACAAAATATACTAAATGAGAATTGAAGTCCACTAGTTGCAGAGTGAAATACATAATGAGGAGCTATGGGTACGTCTGACTTGAAAATAACTGTATACTTGCTGGGTTTTTTTTCAGCACTTCAGAGAAAGTAATGTAATTCCTTATTGATAATGAGAGGGAATATTGCAATTAGCTGATGCTTTAATGTTATGAAAGTAAATATTCACATGTATCTCTGGTTTGAAAGAAAATAATTTTGTTGCTTTATTTTTAAGCTTTGTTGGTTTTGTCCATTAACTAAACAGTAGACTCTGCCCATGATCTGATTTTTCCAGTTATTAGTTAGTCATTGCAGTGCTCTGTTGTATCATTTCTGATTAATAAGACCTCAAGTAAAGCAGGTTTTTGTGTTTTGAGTGCAGTGCAATTTCCTTGCCTGTGTCTGTAAATGCCCACTTCAACATTTTAAGTAGACAACCTTTTCCAAGGGAGATTCCAGCCTTTTAGGAAAGTTTAAAATCAGAGGTATAGATCCACATTTTAGGAGATTTCTAATACGTTGTATTTTGGAATGATTGTTTATCATTGTATTGTGGTATTCTTGATGCATTGTGAATTTTAACACAGCACATTTTTAATGTGCATTCAATGGGTTTTGCAAGGATTTTTTTCTGCAGTATATGTAGGTATCTATACTGTTGGTGGTTTGATTATTTAAAAAAGGGAGGGGGGGGAAGAGCAATTGGACTACTTTGAGGGCTTTTTCCATTTCCTAAGATGTTGTGTTTAGTCTTTTATACTTTCTTATATTTAGATAATAATATTAATAACGTGAAAGCAGCTTTTAGTTCTGTGTTCACGTTTGTTCCCTAGCCTAGCATAAAGTGCTGAAGAAGAGAAGGGCATGAGGTGAAAAGCCCAAGATTGTACCAGAGTGGCTCAGATGTGGAATGGCAATTGCCTGAAGAGTAGAGTAAACATTAAATAAATGAAAGGGATTATCTTAGCAGTCACTGGGAAGCAGTGGGAGCACTTCAGAGGAGTATTAAATGACTTGGGAGTGAATGAATTAATTTGTGGTGGTATCGCTCTCACCTAAACCAAATACCTCTATCCTCTAAAACAATACAATTTTATATGCAGTGTTTTTCCTTTTCTATAAGATTGCAAATTTAAAAATGCCCTTAAGACTTAAAAAACATTAATTAGCAAGTGACAGAAGCAAATCTTAGTATTGTGCAATATTAGTGTTGACTTCGAAAATTCTTGTTTCTATAATAAAGAAGGGAAATTCCCATAGATATTTTTGTCTGTTCTAACCTCAACATTTTAAGATACATCCAGTTGAAGGTGTTTAGATCATCAAATTTGCATATGTTTTGCAATCCTACCCCTTTTTCCTCTCATCTTTCTTTTTTATCATTTCTTTCAGCTTCAATTTACATGTTGTTAATATCCAGTGACAGTTCTTTCAGGTGTATAATGTGAAGGATGTGTTCTGCACAGTCACTGGAAGTTGATGAGAAGAATTGTAATAGGGTTGCTGAAATGAGTAAGAGTTGCAGAAGTGACTGCTTCCTAATCCTGAATTAAGGTCAAGCATATTTTTTTACATTTGTTTACATTTAATTACATATAAATAAGACTTAGATTAGCAAATTCCCAAATGGAGAAAAATGTTAGACTGTTCCTGCCTTCTCCAAATGTGTTGTAGCATCTTTCAAACATTTTCTCTTTAATCAGCATTGTAAAATTCAAGTTTGGATTTGAATACTATAGGTGAGGAGATAAATAGGGACCCACGCGAATTCATGTGTGTACCTTATCATGAGTACATGGACATGCAACCATAAACGCAACATTCTTCAATCATTTCTCATGCCCTTGATAAGCTGATGCTCTTCCAACCTTCAGAAACCTATACCCATGGCTGTATATCCTAGAGACTTTAAAAAGCCCTTCATTTATGAACTAACACGTGGAAATTTTTTGTTAGCAGGCAATAAGTTCTGAGAAACTAACATACGCTCTTGGACATGATTCAATTTCATGTTGCTGCCACATCTGTGTAATGTGACTTAATACACGAAATAATTATATTTATGACAGACACTCTGCAAATCTTTTTCTTCACATTTTTGTTTGACTGCTTGAGTGATGTTCCTGATTTCCTAAGGGTAAAACCACAGTGAATGTGTATACACTTTTGACTTTTTGTTATAAAAAAAAAAGATAACAGAAGTAAAATTTATTCTGACACTGTTACATACAAGTTAGATTTCTAGTCTAAATATACTGGGAATATTCTTGATACTTTTAATGTGCCAAATGCTACAAAATCTCCCTGAAAAATCTTAATTACAAATTTGTATGCAGGCTATAGAGATACTTTAACCTAGTTGTTAAAAATCTGCCAGTGTATTATTTAATACTGATCTTACTGCTTGTAACAAGAAACTGGAGACTGAGAACACTGAAGAGCAAAGCATTTTGAGACCCAGGGGGACTGAAATATAGTGCTGTTTTCTTTTATTTTGTTACACTGCTTATACACTTTAACTGCAACCTACAGATGTTAAAGATGGAATTTTTATCTGATCAAGCCATCCATTTAGGCAATATCTGTTTATTTATGCTTAAGGGGTATAGTCTGTACCCGCAGATTTCCTTGATTAGCAAAAAACCCCAAACCAATAAAACAACGAGGAACAAAATTAACAGATTTTTTTGTGTGTTTTTTGAGATGTTGTGGTGTTGTTTTTTGTTTTCCTCTTCTTTAATAACTGCATTTATTTTTATAGGTATGGAGAAATACAACTCTGGTAGATGCTCTATACAAAAAACAGCTATTCACTCTGTGCACTGGGCACAGATTTAAGCAACAAGGATTTTTATGAAGAAGCTGGACACAAATGACAGCAAGGTACTCCAGGACTGAAGCCTACATGTGAGTCATGTCGAATATTTTCAAAACCTCAGATGCATCAATTATAATCTACACCTGATAAGGAATGGCAGGGAGAAAAATGAGATCTCTAGGGGTCGCAATTTTTTTTTACAAAAGCTAGGCAGTTATGATGGGGGAGTGTGATGGAAATGGCAAAATTCAGTCAGGTTTCCTGAAAGTCCTCTTGTTGGGAAGTGCAGGCTTCCATGATCCACAGCAACAGTATAACTGTTATCCATGCTGTCTTTGAGGTTTGCACTGTGGAGTTAATGTAATATATTCTGGGAAAGCTTGTACTGACAACCTCGAGGCAGGAGCTCTGAGTCTTCAAGTACTTGTAACCCTTGTTGGTCTGAGGAGAGGATTTAAAAGTTTTATTTGAGCTGAGTTTTATTTTATTTATCCTTCATCATGGACATTTCTTTTCCTTGTTTATAATATACTTTTTGCTCCGGGTAGGATGTATTTTTTTTATTTAAACTTTTTTAATTCTGAAAGGCTCTACTCTGAATACTGCTGCAGAATGAGGATGGCACAGTTTCAGCAGTGATGACTGTAATAGTCTAATGAGGGGAAATAGGTGAAACTGTGCTAAGTGTTTAAAGGAAATGATGATGAGGAGTTGTTGGAAGAAACACATTCTTTTCTGAAGAGTTATCTCTGGCTTATTGCATATAACCTTTCCTTTGGCAATCTGGAAAGGATCTTTATGCCCCACAGTAAACACTGTCTTTTGAAAGCTTTTCTGAGCTCAGAGGATGCTGAAGTGCTGTCAATACACAGGTAATTATATTATTTACAATGAAATGGAGGGTGAAGTCAGAAAGTCCTTATCAAGGGCTTCGAGGAGAAACATGCAGGACCATGGAAGCTCATTCTCAATTATGTGAAAAGATTGTGTGCTTCTTAGAGCCATCACCTAAGGAAACAGTGATGACTTGGTTTTAATTTTCTGGCATTCATATGGAAAAAGCTCATTAAAATTCCATTGCTACAGACAAGGTAAAAATCTGGAAATCTCACCACCTGACAACTAACTTATCTGCTGTTGATTTATATGCATGGCACATTTGAGCTACAGACTTCAGTTGCTCTTCCTGTCACCATGCAGTCTGGTGGAAAAATGAACACTACTGTAAAAAGTATTTTGAGTTTATAGGTCCTAATAATAAATAATTTTGTTGGACTGATAATAGACCACTCTGATTAACATAGGTTAGTGTACCAGCTTTTATTCCTTGGCAAAGGCTATGATTATATAATTCTTTCTTTCTGTTGTATCATTGGAATATCAAACTGCAAATTGGCTTGTGTTCAAAATCTGCCTCATTCAGGACCCTACTTCTGTGGTCTTACCTTCTGTTTAGATCTCTTCTAGTTCTCTGGCAAGCTGAAATACCATACCTTTTTGGTGCTATCTGGGGTAAGGGAACATTACTGAAGTTGACAGCTATCCAACTTTCAAGACTGTAAAATGCTTGGCTTCAATCAGCTTCTTTAGTAGTTGGTTTTTTAGTTTAGTGTGATCTGTATCTGTTTTGTTGAAACTTAAGAAATAGTTACTGAAGCTGTTTAGGGAATCAGAGGTAGCTGTGGCAAATATGAAGAAAGGGTCAAAGGTGAGATATGTATTCATCACTTAGACTTAATTTTTGTGTGATTTAGAGGACTTTCTCAAGATTTACCACTCTGGGTAAATTCTATTTAATAACAAATGCAGAGGTTGTATGTCAGAAAAGCTGATTATGTTTTTACTGAGAAAGTCTTAAGCTTAGGGAGTTTAAAAGAGCTTATAGCTGCTTGTATTAACCATTGAAACTACACATTCTGAACTATAGCCGAAGTTTTGTCTTGGAAAAGTCACGACTCAATTTGGAGGGTAAAAAAAAACAAACCCCAAAGTATAATGAAAACTATAATGAGTTTTTAAAGCTGTCCTGTGACAAACCAGTAGAACGGCTGATCTGAATGCTGCACTTGGCTTTCTGCGTGTTCGTATGTCTGTGGTTTGTACCTCATGATAATGTAATTGGTGCTAAGTTAAGAAAGGAGACGGCTGCAGCTCTGGGCAGCTCTGATCTGTAATCACACTTTTGTCACCTGACAGTTTCCTTACTCAAAAAGTTTGGCTCACAATTCAGTGTTTCTAATCAAGAAATAGATAGTACTCACATTGAAATCAAGGCAAAGACTTGAACTCTCCAGCTGACTTACTAGTAAAAATTTGAAGATTGGACTGATTTCTGAGGTAATTAATACTCAAACCTAGTCTAGTCCTTCAGCAAGCAGCTGGCTGCTGTTTAAAACAATTTGCATGCTCTGTTTAGGCATAATCTGGTAGCAATCCTCTCATTTTCATCTCTATTCCTTTCTGAAATGTGATGAATAGGTTATGTCCTATTCTGTGGTGAGAGATCTTTGAGACACTACAGGTGTAAATATTGAAGTTGTTTTTTTTTTTAATTTTCATGAGACTACTGTGTATTAGTGATCCTGCATTTCAGCTCTTGAGATCTCACTGTACAGATTTCATAACCAAGTTAATTGAACTATTTGGTTTTCAGGGTTAATTGGATGGAAGCAAGCATTCATTTGAGGTGCAAGATGAACAAAGCAGTATGGATTATCCTAAGAACCCTAGTCATTTTATCCATAGAAAAATCGAAAACTGTATTTCAGTAAGCACAATTTTCTTTCATAGGTATTTAATTAGGTTAGAAAAACTGGTAAACTGGAAATAAACTACTCTCTCCCTTCCTGTAGCACTTGTGAGTATATCACAAGCATAAAGACTAACAGAGTGCTGATGTTGGTGCCAAATATGTTCGAGCCAAACATAGCTAAGATTCATAATGAGAGCTTTCCAAGCTGCTCAGCATGTTCATTTTCACATTCATTTGATGTTTTTCTGGTTTGACTTCATTGTTGTGTGCAAGTATTCTTTGCAGTCTTTAAAATCAGCAGTCTCACACTGTTGGAAAAGTAAACCTCATGCTTGTGAAGTTACAATTAAAAAAATTCATGAGTGTTTTGTTCTACAATAGAAAGCCACAGGTACAAGGCTGTACAGTTGAACATGCAAGTGTTGTTGAAGGAGTAGCCTAATAGATTTTTCCCCTCTAATCTCTACACTAGAAAAATACATTTGTGCATCTGCTCATAATCTAGTTAAATGCCTTCTGGTTCTCTTTAACTCCACCCTCCCCCCGTCCTTTTTTTTTAAAAAAAAGTGTAACCTAGCAAAGTTGTTTATAAGTTCTTTTCTCAGAATACTAATTTATTCTTTTAGTATTAGTTATTCCTGTTCATGCAGGATCAGCATGCAGCATAGACACAGTTCAAACTGTAAAACCTTGACCTTTCTGAAGTTGGTGGGTAATTTGCCAGTGAACAATGGGATCAGATTTTCAACTAAAGCATTTGGACAAATTTAAATCATGCCTAGACCTTGTGCAGCTTTTCTGCACAAAGCTAAATTCTTCTCAAAGGACAGAATAGTAAACTAGAGTGAATCTTGACATGTAGTGGTTTCCAGCAGATGAGACCCAAATCCAGCAGAACAGCATTCTAAATTGTTATTTTAGTTATTTTATTGAATTGTTTCATGTATGGAGATTCCACAGTGCAGTGGGGGTTACAAACTTATGCACATGTAAATTTGGAGAAATTTTCTTATTTAACAAGAATTCTTTTTTAATGTTTTGTAAATTTATCAACCCTGTCACTCTTACTGCCCGAGAGCTAACACTGAGTTTCTAGCAGTGTTGCTAATATGTGCTGTACTTTCAAATGAACTTTAAAATGACTTTAATGTGGTTTGTACTTAAGGTAATCTCCCTTTATTTTTCTGTTTAAACCTGGGGCTTTTTTTTTTAAAATGGGAGTTTGAGAAGAGATCTTTAATTGAACTTTGGTCTTTTATGTTATCCCTAAATGAGTCTAAATGGTGCCATGACCAATACTAAAGATGTTAGCCTCTGATACATTTTGCAGACAGATATTGACAAAAGAGCATCTTCAGGTACACTTGGAAATTGCAGTATGTTAAGTTTTTTAACATAAATGCGTGAGGGTTTTTTCATAGTGTTGCAGTGGGTAGTATGTATCTTAAGATGTCAACTTGTACTTGAGCTACTGAGTATGAAGCTCAAGTAAAAAGATGTCAATTATGTATATAATAGCTCTCATATTCAAGATCTACTTAGTATGACCCTACTGCATTTTCCCTTTACCTATTGTTACTTGCAAGTAGGCAGTAATAGTGCCTCAGTTCTAGAGATGAAGCACCATTTTATCCTTCCTAACTACTGTCCTTCCTCGGAGAATATAATGACCACTTCTAGATCATTATTTTTATACCAAGATTAGATGTTCATTATAGGTCAGTATTTGAAAGCCAACTTTTCTTCCTATTGGGGATGCTGGTATGAGTCTTGGACTACCCAAAACACACTTCTGTAGGCAAGTTGAAGTCATGCCATTTCATTCTTGCTAACCTGAGTAAGCTCTGGCTAAATACAAAATGTACTGTTTAACAATCTTTGTAATTTTCTTCTGATTTTGGGCTTTGTTCACCAGATGAATGAACTAGAGCTCACTTAATTACTTTTTACTCCAAAGTTTATGGTGGAGGCTTGCTGTTTTATGACTGTAGAAGAAGCAGGCAATTGATCTGGAAGCCAAAGCGCACACATCCTCAGCAGATACTTGGCTGGTTGCCTTCTCACTGATGTGAACTTCCTCTCACTACAGGTCCCATTCACTCAGCTACCTTCCCCACAACTTCTGGACAGTAGAATACTGAATGTGAGGTTCTATTCATCTTTTTTAGAGCCATACCCCTATCTTTTTAGGATTCATCCATTCGAAGCTTTTTTTGATCAATTCAGAAAATCATTAAGTGTGGGCTCCTAAGACTAAGGGTTGTCACAGTTCATTACAGCACATCCGATACAGTAATGCATGAAAATAGTAAGAAACAAAACTAACAGCTTATTATATGTTGCACTTTTAATTAATGGTTTAAAAACAAAGCTACTGAAGTGAATAATTTACGTTTAGATATCAGACTTCAAAAATCAATAGAAAGTTTTCTCTTTATTAAAGATTGATTATTTTCCTCTGGCATTTGCAAAGAGGTGAAGTTTTAGTAAAAATTTTAGCTGGGAAGAATGAGAAGTAATGCAGATCTGAATCTTAATACTGCAATTCAGAACTACATCCTCTTTCATGTAGTATTGGAAGAGTTTTTAATTTCTGGTGAGTTTGTCTTCCATTCAATCCCAACTCAGCACAAATGAAAAATGAATGAAGAATGCAAGAAGAAAAAAAAGGTTTTTGTATGCAGCATATAAAAACCACTGAATTTTATAAAGCTCTGTGACACCTATTAACTCTAATCCTTGATGATTATTTAGAAGGACTTCTGTTGAATATTTGGGGGAAAAAAACTTCAGTTGACTGATAATGAACCTCACAGTACAGAGATTTAATCTGGAAAACTGCTCTTGATTGTTTATTTTCTGAAAATCTCAGGACTTTCTGTAGTTATCTTCTCGATTTCTAGGTGGTTTCTAGAGTTCTTGATTTCTAACCACTTTAATATAAGTATTTCCTGTTATTTATATTCTCGATTTGAAGGATGAGTGAAAATAATTTGGAAGAGTTTTTCATTAATTGCTGTCTAATGGTGCTATTTGCTTTGTATAAATAGACTGTCTTCAGGTTTGAAAACTGCCAGTGAAGCTGTATGGAATTAAATTTATTTATTAAGTAATGTAATGCCATCAAAAATCCACGCAGAATGGTTCATCTGTGGTAGTTAATTTGTTTGCCTGAAACTCATGTTTTCTGTAACTCTTTTACAACTATCTATAGTGAGGATTCAGGAATCAGTAATGATAGGAACGTATTATTTTGAAAGACTTGATATTGAATCCTAAACCTGGGATTTTCAGGTGCAATAATTCAGCTTAGCTCTAATGACAGTAACAAATTTTCTGCTCCTGCTAAAGATTTAACCCATATGCTTGAGGCTATGATATATTTTTGGGTGCAAGCTGGAATCAATAATACATTATAGCACACTGAAAAGCAGAATTAGTCATGGAAATATTCGGTTTAGGGCTAGGGTTTTTGATGTTATTTGATCTGCTTTAGTACAAATTAAAAAAATACCCTACACCTTGCACAGCGTGGGGTAGGCTGGTAGCATCTGCTGCAACTACAGCTGAGTGTGTCATGGATGCAACAAAGTCCAGGGTGCTTCTGATTCCAGAGTAATTGCTGTGGCACATAGCCTTTGTGTGAATGTTTCGGAATGAGCACTGCATTAATTACAGAAGGAATTTTTCCTTGCATTTACAGAGAATATTGTGCAGGTCAATTATGCAAACTATTAATTTATCATCATAAGATCTGAGGCAGTGCTGGCTGCACTTGAAGACAAGATATAAAATTTAGTGACCCAATAAGGTGATACATGTGGTTATAAAATGGTCTTTTATTTTATTAATCTGTTCTCATTTTTCTGCAGTGCAGTCTGTTTAGCCAGGCCTTCGTATGGAAAGTGGGGGCCAAAGTACATTTTGGGGATCACGTAATACTATGCTTCGATGGATTGCTGATTATGTAAATAGTGTTAAGGGTGTTTAATCACAGAATCAGAGAATAGCTTGTTTAATGTATGGCTTTCTTTTTTAACTCTCCCACAGCTAAGGCTGTGGCAGATTCCATTGATCTTGTTTCTGCTGTGTAGGAATTGCAAGTATGAGAATCTTGTGCTTTACTAGAACTGATTGTTATAAGCAATATGGGTGGTTGTCTTACTTTGTTTTCTTTGCATAACACCACTTCGGAGAGCAACTTCTGTGGTGAATTATTTTTTTTTTTTAGGGCTGAAACTGATAATGGCCAGCTAACAAGTGCATTCAAAAAGTAAGCAGTTAGAATAGCAAGACCGTAGCTCAAATTCTTTTTCCCCATCAAAGTTATATAAAGTAGTGAGGCACTTAGGTTGTTATCCACTGACTACTGTTTGGAGTCTATCAACTTGTTGATTCTTAGGAATTACTGATTCTTTAACCAAAGTAAAAAAAATATAAAATCTGAAAGAGATGAGGTTCTGAGATTACTACTTCATATGTTATTTTATACAATCTTGTAAGTCCAGTGATACACTTGTTCTGTATAATATGAGGTAAAACTACAGAAAGCTTGCAGTATGGAATTCAGCACAGCAAAATGAAGGCAGCATGGATTTCAGCACAGGTTATGTTAGTGTTCCAAACACGCTAAATCTTCACAGCATTCCTGGATTAGGATACAAATTGTGATGAGATTCACTTGAGTGGAACTGCTAAGACGGAAACCACGGCCTGTGAGATTGTAATTACGGGAGCTGGCAAACTGTGAGATCAGAAATAAGCAACTGTGACTCCTCAGTATGCATGGAATGGTTTAGAAAAACATACTCTGGAAATACTTCAGTATTCTGTCTTATTTAAAAACAGCTTCTTTGAATCTAAAAAATTTTATTTTATGTATTGAAGCACTGGACCAAAGCACATGGAAACACTGCACCTGAAGTGTTTGTTCTGTTACTATATGTGAAGCTAGAATGTTCACTTGATCTTCTGAGCAGTCCCAAGGAAATATGGTACCATGAGTCTGATGCTGTATGACAAGTCTGATGGCATCGGTCTCTGACAGCGCTTACTCTCTGAGGCAGAAAGGCCATATTAGAGAGCTAGTGGACTATGGAAACCAGAAACAAGGTGAGCATCTGATCTCCATTGTGCGTTACTGGAGTTCATACACACTTTTTTGTGGGCCAGAACCAGTTCTGGCTCTTCCAGTTGTGTTACATGGTGGCTGTTGATCAATTCCAGCTTGTTCAGATGGATGCTAACTATTTATGTGCTACTTGTGGATCATCTTATTCCTGTCAATAGTTGCAGATTGGTTGCTATCTTCATTGGGGACACAATTGTATACAACTATGGTAGTCAATCACCACAAAATACTTTGCTGCTCCCCCTAAGTCAAGCCATCTAAAAAAGTGTTTAGGTACACGGCAAAGAGAACAAAGGCAGGTGCCTGAGCTGGTGATGGAAGTGGCATGCACAGACCTGAGCCACCAGTCAAGACCCAGAGATTCGAGGTGTGTCAGGAGTGTCCGGTTCCCGTTACCATAGGTCAGAGGTAGGCTGGTTTAAACTGGACTGGAAGGGCAGGAGCCTTGATTGGTGTCTATAATGTGTGTGTGTTGTAGAATAGAAATCTACTGGAAATCATTATCTACTCCTGCAGCTATCTCGGCTAATAGTGACAATGGTAATAGAGTAGTAGCATCAGTGCAGAACTAATTGTTACACTAATACTTGTCATTTGACTATGTGGAGTCGCTGTGTGTGTACATTTCTTAAAATACACTTGCAATATAGCCACATGTTCATATTTTTTCTCTAAAAAGTGGTGCTATGAGCAGGATATTGGGCCAGATGACCTTTGCAAGACTCTTTCAATGTGAATTATTCTGTTATTTTTTGGTACGATTTTTCTTTGAGTATGTGTCATTCAGACTGTTACTAGTATGGTATGTGCATACCGTTTTGAAAACAATAGACCTCATGGAAAGGGTTTGCTTTGTGAAGACCTTTGAGTGAAAAGGACATGAATTGAAATGACCGTGAAATGGATTTAGAAGCAGATCAATTTTTGCTATGGTCTTTGCCACACTTTTTAGTGCAACTAGTGCGAGAACTATAGTTCTACTATCAAGGACCCAGGCTAAGCTCTGTAAGAGTCACTTTGAGAGACTCCCTTTGACCTCAAAGACTCGGACTCCCAGGGAAGAAAAGAATGTAACTCAGTCTTCAGTTTTCTACTCATTAGCCAAGAGTAAATCCTCCCATAGCAACTTATGAAAGATAGTGAAACAGCTTAATTTGCCATCAAGATGCTTCAATTTGCATTCTTCTCAGTTGTGTTCAGTCTCAATAAAATTGGTTCATTATTTATCTCTAATTTTAATGCTTAAGCTAAATTGTTTACCAGAAGGAATTTTTACTGTCTCTCTCTCCAACAACAATCTATTAAGCACAGCGTAAACGCTGAAAATAAATCAAAAGCAAATTGAGGCTCTTGCTGACTTATTGAACTTGTAGTTTCTTCATGTAACTCTTCTTATGCAAGTCAGAGAGCCTCAATTATTTGCAGTTAATTCTATGCCACTGAAAGAGTTTAACCTCCTATAAACCCCAAAGTGGGAAGACAGTGTACATGGTGAGCTCATATCTAGTGGAATTATGTGACGACTCGTTCAGATGGGTTGTACATAACCTGAAATAGGTTTAACAAGAGAGGAGAGCAGAGATGGTGCAGTTTCTTGAACTGAGAGGGGAAAAATTAATTTTGTGGTGGCACAGTGAATTCTGAGAGGGACATTGAAGGTGGTAGGAATAGGTCCTCTCCTGTTCTTGTGCGTGTCCTCTGTCCTAGGCAACTGCCTGCTTTGTCCAAGTCTAAGTCCAGCCATATTTGTGCTTGCATCTTCGTGCTACTTGGTCTTCATTGTCTTATTTTGCAGTTTTGTGCCTGCTAAATTCTTTTCACTGTATATTTGATTAGGTAGAACTGTAGCCGGCAAGGAATATGTAGGCTGCTTTCTCAGTCTATTGCTACTGTGTGATTATGCATATGAGATACTAATCTGAAGCCAAAATGCAGCGAAATGCCCCGCTGAGAAATTTTTTTTAGATATAGAACAGCAACTGTACAGCTTTTCTCTACTGATAGTGGTATGGTAAAAGGAAAAAGAGTTTGTGGTACCTGATTCCAGCATGTAAATACCGGTTTAATGTAAATCACTAATTTAGGTTTATTGGGCAAAATACTGATGTGTTTATAGAGAAATGTATGTAATAGCATGATCACATAATTAAGTTAGAGTATCAAATATTAGTGGTTGCAAAGTTCAAGATGTAGAATCCTTGCTTTTTTACATATTAAAAAATAACCCCAAAAAACAAAACAACACAAACCCTCCTTCTTCTAGTTCAGTTAAGTGAAAGGAATAAATGGGTTAAGATTCTGGAAATTGTTAATAGGAGAGTCAGAGTAGGGTGCTTTGCATATCTGCAGTAGATTTACTATTCATAAAGATGGGATTCCTACAATACAGCAGTAGAGGAATTGCAGCATAGGGATTATACATATTAAATACTAACTTCAAGGTAAAATGCAGGGTGATGAAATGCTAAAGACTGCAGAGCTAGCAGTAACTGTGGTGCATTTGCAGACTTGACTGCCTGACAATTCTGTTGCTCCAAAACAAAATGTGCTTAGGAAAAGGAGATGAGGGACATAAAGTCTGGAACTTGCTGGGGCGGGAAAACGGTTGCTTTTTATATGATTGACGGGTTGGACTGTGGGAACCAGAATGTGATATGATATTACTATTTTAGTTACATTGAACTATTGTTTTAGAAAGACAGGTGCAGTGAATAAATATAGATAAATAGTAAGTGATGTTTTATGACAGTAAACTTTATACGCTCTGCATAACTACTTTATTTTCATTAGTCAAGTAATATACTGTATTTTAGCACAGTATTATCCCCAAGGAAAAACAAACAGGTTTATCTACTGCAGATTAGTGTTTAAACATACTGATGAGTCGGCTGTTACTATATTAATTATTACTAAAAATGAAAGGGATATTGAATATTTGAAAAATATTAGAAATAGCTATGAAAGATGATCTGCAAGTTGTAGATATTTGTCTATTTGGAACCGCCTTTCTCCGAAAGTCACAAAAAATGGTATAGTTGATGAAGGAATACAAAGAGGTGATCCAATGGATGATTAATTTTAAGTAGAACTTGATCAAGATGAAGGAAACAGGTTCTTATGCTGAAGATGAAACAGGGAATTGATTGTTTTTATTACTTCAGTTCAAGTGTTGAGTACAGTATTTATGATTAATGTTTTGTCATAAATTCCTTCTTCTAATCCCCACTTAAAAATTGAGCAAATTTGGGTGATTCTAAGAGAGGTGATTGCCCAGAAAAATCAGAGATTCGTTAATATTACTATCTGAAAATTATTACAGAAGAACTAAGAATAAGAATGGTTGAATTGAATCATACAGGGAAGGGAATTTCAGTAGAAGGGTATGAGGACAAAATATTTAATCCCAGTAGTGTGTCTACCAGAATATAGTCCAAGAACATATTTTTGATCAAAATGGTGCTTTCCAAAAAACACAGTCAGCCTGTTCATCCATTTCCAAATAAAAAACCAAGCTATTAACACAACTCTGTGGGTGAAGCGTAGAAAGGCGAGTTAAGAATTCTATGGGAGGTGTCACAGACCTCTTAAATATCTGCAGAGATTTTCGTGCTTAGCCCTAAACCCCTTTTCTTTTAGCTTGAACTTTCTACCAGATTTATGAAAAAACTTTTGTGAAGGACTATTCAGGAGGCTTTAGGGAATACTCTGAACAAAGAGTGAATAAATTACTATTTTAATGTATTTTTAAACCCTGTGGTTTCTGAGGTCCATCTGTAAGCAAATCATTAAAAATGTTATTTGCTTACTCCATCAGTGAGAACTTCCTCATTTAAATCTGCAGCCTTTATGTTTTAATCACTGGGTCTTAGATTTAAAGACACTCAAGGTTCAGGGTATTTTCAGTCACACTTTTTCTACTTTGCATTTACTTACTTACAGCAGAAGTCGTCAGCTCACACATGTTCTGCAGATATGTCTATCAATAGCCTTTAGCTTTTGAACTTTTAACATGATTCAAGAAATCGGAGAAAAAAAAGAAGATTACTGTTCAACAATTTTTGAGATGCTTAGTTTTTCAGAATGTTACCTTAATATTTAGCTTTCCATTTCTGTACTTTAACCAAAACCATTTATTTACTGTTCAATACTCAGGTGGCTCCTAAAGGTTAGTGTAAAAGAGGTACAAGTGTATAGGCAATGAAAAACACATAGTTGAACACACTTAGAGAGAGACCATGCATATGTATACCTTGGCACATAGTATGCATATCAATATATCTTCCACGCAACACGGGCTTTGTTAAAAGAATGTGAAATTCCACAGAGAATAGTTACTGTTAAGTAATTACATCCATTAGCATGAAGGACACTTGGCTTTATCTTATTCTCACCTCTTTTCTTGGAGAGGCAAAATTATCATCTCATAACTACCTGACTTGCATTGTCATATCTTATTACTTGACCAATTTAACAACATGCAGGGCAAATATACTACAAAGCTAAGGCTCTCAATGTTAATTAGTCTGAAGTAGATAAGGAAGAGAACATTTTCAGGCTGAAAGAATTTGTGTCTCAGAAGGGAAACACCATTTTACGGAAATGGGTTATTTCTTATTTGTAAAATCTTTATATTACAGAAAGAAATACTGACTTTTTGCTGGCTTTGTGCAGGCATTTATATTTCCTCCACCTCCTTAAAATCTCTAATAATAATTTCTGTGGCAAGATCCATTTTTATACTCCACTGAAACAGCCTCTGGTAATGATTGGTGCTTTCATGGTAGTGATATGGACAGCAGAAGATATTAGTGTGTGAATAGTCCAGCCACAGAGAAAATGTATGTGAGTACACTAGCATGCATTTTTTTTGTCTATGATCATCATCTATCTTAAGATATCTAATCAAAGTACCAGACTGAGAATATAATGCCTAGAGAATGTTTTGTTCAAAGGAATAAGTAGTTAGTGATCCAGGTCACCTAACATTCGTCTTTGTTTCAAGAGTTGTCTACATAGTATTTCTTGAATCTTTTATTATTATGCATATTTTTCAGAACTTGATTTTAACATGACATAGAAATATTGATCTATGAATAATCAGGTCAAAATAATTGGATTTGAAATCAAGAAATTACTGGGGTTTTTTGAATTTTTTTTTTTTTTTTTTTACTGGTGCCTAGTTTGGACTCTTTTTCTATGATCCTAGAACACAAATTTTTGATTTGAGTGAAAAATGTACTTGTTTGTTGTGGGGTTTGAGTAAGATTGTTATTCATGTCATATGTCTTATATGGATGTTCCATGTCCCAGTTCCATTCCATGTCCTTATATGTTGTCTGTTGCCAAGAACAGATCTGAACCTTGACTTCTGCAAGAAAGACATTCCCATATTTCTGTTTGCCAAGCACAGATTTGTATGAGAAACGTGACAGTTAATGTGACAGTTCAGGCCTTGATTGGTTATGATACTTAAGCAGGTGATTAACAGGGAACAGATATTTGAGTCACTTGTTGAACAGAAAACAGAAAAATGAGCATTAGATTGCATTCCCCATTTTACAGAATCCAGAATAGTTTCTTAAAGTAGGGATTCAATTATGTAATTTTCTTACCCTAAAATTCCTTTTGACTCTGGAACTATCGGTGTGATTGTGTATTTATTTGCAGAGACTACAGAGCCATGTTCTGTGCTTTATTCTAAGGCTTATTTGATAAAATCAGAAATAACTTCAAGAGCAAAATCAAGAACTGAAGTTCATACCTCCTTGAACACCCTGTCCGCTTAGCTGTAGTCATAGTCTCTCCTCTGTTCTCTTTTTATCACTTCACTGTGCAGCCTTCGCAGAAGGACTCTCAAGGCATTTGATTGTTAGTTAGGGAACGAGGCTGTGGACTAAAAATTTCTGAACTGTTCAATTTCCTGGATGACTGCTGAAACAACTGTTTTTTTTTGTATACAAGCTGCAGCCTTCATAAATCAGTAGAAGTAAAAGATACAAATTTCCTGAATGTTAAGAAACTGCTGGTAAGGCTCTCTTGCTTTTCACTTGGGAGTATATCTTGCAGTATACCAACACGAGTAATTTTCATTATCAAGACTTTAAAATTAAGGACAGCATGCATAGTTAAACACAGCCTTGAATGAACTGCCGCAGATTCTGCTAAAACTAGGAAGAATGTTCCTTCTGAGCATTGTTTCTACTTTGATATGAGCAAACTATAATAAAGGCATCATGTATCTCAACGATTTGTCAGCAGCTCTAGGCTTTGGTATGAGTTCTACGTGGCAACTAAGCTGTCAGGTAACCTAAAGATCAAATGATTGTCCAGCTTTGCAAAGAAAACCAGCACTGTTAAATAGCTGTAGAGGGGAAAAACAACACTTCAAGAAAGTTTCAGTGACTGCAAACTTTAAGGTATTTGTGAAAGCAAAATAAAATAAGTTAATTCGGATACCCTACCAAGAAACCTGTCAATGGGAATATTTTATGGGTATTACCCTACTGAATTGAAAAGTTGGAAGATATCTCTGTTGGTTTCAGCATGATCTAGTCAGCAAAAACGCTAACCTTTTAACATGAAACTGATGTTTTCATGTGAACATGTAAATTTGCATGATTAGAGCAGCAGAAGCATAAACATCTATAAACGTTTTACAAACATGTTTAAGATTTCCAACGTCAGGAAACTTACAGTGAACATTATTTTTACGAGACTACAATTTGCCCTCTAAGTTATGCTGTGAAAAAGGCGATAATTAAGCCAGAAAGTGTGCCATTGCAGGCATGCTACTGGCCATCCAAAGCTCATGTGCAGGGGACCAGCACCAACCAACTGTCTTTTGTGTGCTTCTGAGACAAAAGGTTTAGGGAATGTACTATATCACTGGATTTAAGGAATTTAATGTCGGAGGATCATATGACTGTATATGTGCTGACAGAGCAGGACCAGAGACTAGAGAGATCGGTCAAATTATTTCTTCAAAGCCCTAGAAAAGTGTAACTCTGCCTTTTAAGCAATATTCTGTGATGGTTTTTACTTCTCTGATCTTCATAAATATCATAAAAAGCCCTAGGTCATAATCTCAGTCCAAGAAGATTAATTTGGAAACACTGAGCTTAATAGACATCATCATTTATCTGCAAAATGTCTGGGATTCACTTCCAGTTAAAAAGATACCTATCATTGCTATTACAAAATGACAGTGTGGGGGTTTTTTATGCAAGCTGTGAATGATGTATTTTCATGCATCATGTAAAAGATACACATTTTTTAAATCATCCTGAACACCAGCATCCGATATGTTAATCTGCATTTAATAACTTCAAAAGCATTTTAATCTTGTGCTGTTGTTTTCCGTGCTGATTACTAGTGTGGAGCCATATAAGAAAATATACCTTTGGAAATGTAGAATAGTTTCTGTCAAAGGTAATTAAAAGATATTCTTACAAGTCTGCATGTATGCTAGCTAATAGAATCAGTACCTGGTATTAGATACAGGGTTGTTTCTCTATTGCATTTAATTGTAGATAATCATTCTGTGTCTGGCTATATTGTGACTTTCAGTACTGGGTTATGCTTATAAAGTTTGTTAAATGATTATGACACTGTTGGGGCGCTAACTTGAGTTGTTTCAGAGTTGAAGGACAGGTCAGGGTTTTTTCCAAAGTCTTCAGTAACATGGGGTCTTAGATCCAGACTTGGAAGTTCTCATCGTCACTAAGGCAAACTACTGCTGCCCATTCACATGGGATGACTTATGAGTGTAGGTAAAGATTTTTGATCTTCAGTTTCTAGAAAGTGAATTATTGAACCCAACTCTAAACAACTGAAGTGGTTACTACCAGGAAAAAAAATACTTTAGATTTAGATTTTTATTTTATTTAGATACTTACTTTATTTTTACTTTAGATTTAGACTTCTATTTTACTTAACCAAGACAGGTTTTTATCAACATCTATTCCACCTAAAGCAAATGATTTAAAATACATGTGGAAGTCAACTGACTTCAGTATGAGTACTAAGATTAGTAATCCTTCTTTCCAAAAGGAGGTTATAGGTTTAGTTCCTTGAACAGTATGATTTCTGTGGCTTTACGGTTTGTCAGGAAAGTACAAGTATTGGTTACTGGAGGGGGCTGGAATGAATGAAATCCTACACTGTTAAATTAATTGCAGAATTGCTAGCGATTATGACAGAGGTGAGGAATTCCCTATATATATAACCAAGCACAATTAAAAGAGGTAGGAAAAAAAGTGATCTCTTGTGGCTTTAGGTTTTTGCTGCAGAATTGTATTGCAGGCCTTCTTCAAACAGAAATAAATCCAGGATACATGTTTTTCATAGAGTCACCAAAAGCATCACTGTTTAACCATTTAAACAACGATGCCAAAGTTGTAGCAAGAGTGACATTTTTCAGAGTTGCTTGCAGCGGTATTTTTGTCATTGTTTCATGAGTTTCTATTCAGAGGGCTGTAAGTAGATGCTTCATTATGACTGATTAAAAATTAAATTTATATTATTAAATTATGCACTGTCCAGTGTGTGTGCACGTATATATTTAATGTGTTTATAGGTATTTCATATTGTATTTTGAAGTTTTTTCCCACGTCTCATGGAACCTGTTGTTCCCTTATTCTTTACTTGGCCACTTTTCTTGAGGAAGTGAGTAAATGGATGACCAGCATATATTTATAGATACAGTATCCGTGTGCTGTGTACATGGACCTAGCTAGGATCTCTTAAGTCAAGTGCTGCACAGAAATGTTGGTGAAATGACAGTGTAGGTATAGAAAGGTACTGTGCTTTGCTCTGCCTTACTCTGCAGGCGTATGTGGGAGACCAATGTCTCTTTCCATCAGGTGGATTCTTTGATGAAATTAGGGTTTAATGGGGTTTTGGTGTTGTGCAGAATCTAGCCTTGCTCTAACACAGTGGCAGATGGTATAAAAAGACATAGTTGATTCCTTGCATTTGTTTAACCTTGATAAAATCTTTAAATCTTTTGATTAGGTAGTACCAGACTGTTTTCTATATTTTTGTGGATTATTTAATTGCATTTAATTTCTAGAAATCAGAGCATTGAACAGATACCTTTATATACATATAAATGCACACAAAGAGAGGAGGTTGGTTTTTATTTTGGGTTTCAATTGATTGGTTTTGAGCAAAACTACTTCCTTTGTTTTGAGAAAAAAACCCTTCCTTAAACAAATCACAATATATAAACAGAGCAGTGCCACACTGAGCAATGATGTATGCTTTCCATACTTCATTGTTCTTATGTTTCTGGTTCAGGCTTTTTAGGCAAGGGCTGGTTTTGTGCTAAACGAAGTAAATTGATTTACAGCATGGAACAAATGCTGTCTGACATCATAATCAAGTTGTTAAATGGAGCAGAAGCAAATATATACAATGAAGAATGACTTTGTTTTCATTAAAAAAAGTTACAATGAATGTGAGCTGTGGCAAACCAAACATCCCCATTCACAAAATCCTGACAAGAATCCATGCTGTGAAACCAAAAACTCAAGCTCAAGAAATCTTATTTAGCATGGTAAATAAATTACTATTTCTGTTCTTATTACCATTATCTTCTCTACGTCCTTGAGAAATAGTGTAGACATGATTATTTCTACCTATGAGGAAACCCTTTTGAGGGCATTATTTTAAATGCAAGTATAACATTGTAATCTGTGAAAATAAGCTAATGCACGATCAGAATAATTGTAGTTTTATTTGCTTTTCAGCTTATTAGTTTAATAGTTTTATTAGTCCCTGGCTGACTAGTTATTTTGTGATATTGGAAGTGATTTCAATAAGTAATTATATTAGCAGGATTGAACATCTTATTCAGACAGCCTTTCAGCTGAAAGGTAATGGGGAATTATTTAATGTGTTACAGTAAGTTATTAATTTTTTTATACCTTTGTTTATTATCCATATACTTTGGTAACTTACAGTCTGTTCTGAAAGGAGACCCACGCAGTAGTTGCACTGATTCCTGTCCCAAGCATACGATGAGGATTATTGTGTCTTCCTGTTGGTTTCTCAGAGCACCGTGTTTTATCAGACACAAATACTTAGAATAGCCCTGCATTCCTGATTCCCTGGGCTACTTATTGCAACTCTGTAATAAGCAGGTTTTGTTTGTACTCTAATAAAACATAGCTCACCTGAATAAATACACATCCCAGTGGATCAACTCTCGGTTAAGTATAGTCAGTACAATTTTTTTGTTCTGCTATAAAAAATCTTCAATCTGTAGAATTGTTTCTAGATAGCTGTGATTTAGTTTTGTCTCTGAAGCAAAAGCAGTTAGTTTTGGGGTTTTTTTCCCAAGGTTTTGCAATTGCACTCTAATGAGTAGTTGACTAACAGTGAATTGTGTTTAATTCTGGGAGTTTTCTATATGTGCATGTATTTTACTGCTATCTCACAGTTAAACTACACATTGTAACAAAAGATACCTGGTACCTAACTCCAACTCGCACAACATGTTCTTATGACAAGTTGATAACAAATCTATCAGGCCAGAGCTGGGGTCTCACGCAGTTGGCATAAAGACTGTGGACTCCTACTATCAATGCTAATGTTGGTTTTATTAAACTGATAGCTAGAAAAATTATAAAGATTGTGCTTATGTTTGGGTTCAAAACAAGCTAAAAATGAAAATCTGCTTTGTGTGCTTCTAATGTTAGGGGTGCAAGAGGCTCCAGCAGAATGAAGTGTTGATCTTCTAAAGTTAAAGTCTCAGAGCAGTATCATGACAAAAAGGGGTAGCCTCAGCCTCTATGTGAATGTGAGAGCAGATGAGTGCAAGAGCCTGTAAAGGTGATTATATTTCTCTAGATGACACCAGTTAGGCTTTTAATGGAGCATTATGTCTAGTTCTGGTGTGCTTGAAGAAAGGTATAGAAAAAATTGCGCAGTCCAAGAAAATACCGTCTGGAATTATTTTCTAGCCTAGTTAATGCCTTAGGTGTGGTTTTGGACACAGTCTAAGAGGTATGAAAAGTACCATGTAAGTCTGTCAAAAAAAATAATAAATGGCACAGTTGTCAGCACTTGAAATAAAACAAAAAGTCCTATAAGGCTTCTCTGCAGTTGTTTTCAATAATAGTCATGGCGATTAGCCATTGGAACAGTTCCCTGAAAGAAGTACTATCTTCTCTTTTGGTTACAATCTACTACTTACCTCTGGAGGATTATTTTCCTTTAGGAACAAGTTGTTAGGTTGGATACAACTAAACAAATTGAATGCAATAGTTTCTCATATATAGTAGGTTAGACTTTCACATGCTGTAATTACTTGTTGACCAGTGCTGTTAAAATACAATGGATGTAAATTGTTAAAGGAGACATGTCTAACAGGAACAAAATATTCTGAAGAAGTTTTTAAAGTCTTCAAACAGTGTGTTTCTGACAGAAGGGATGTTTAGCTAAAAGAAGTAGTTAAATATTTAACCAAATAAATAAATGGGAGAAGCTTTTTACAAAATCTGAAATACCATAAATATATTACTAGACATTGTAAGTAGTGACCTATTGTGGCCTGAAGACTGTTGGGATAGATTGAAAAGCTGTATCCATTGGTACAATCGAGGCAAGGTAGATGGTAATTGCAGATAATGGTCTAAAACCAAAATAAAACAGAGTCTGGATTTTGAATAAAATGTTTAAAACCCATGGAGAAAAGCAGTAATTGAAACAAAACCCATTTCCAACTTACACATTTGAATAGTGGAATAAAATTATGCTAATCTAACATATCTGCCTTATTGTGCTTTTCTGTTGACTATGCTGCATGCATAAATATGAGATGGTTATTATCCCTTTGATAATAGTCCTTACTTATCTGCTTCCAATTGGTATGCTCTTTCTAAACACTGCAAATGCTGTCTTTTGAAGGGTCTTGTTTACCAAATGAGTTTTCTCTGCTTGTTATATTGTATTTTAATTTAGTTTTGTTTACATCATGTAAAAGGTATTGCAAATGATATTTACTAAATTGTACTATAGGTTATTTGATGCCTACATATTACTGGGTACCTCCCACATAATCTCTGGAGGATTCCATATCCAGTTCCTAAGAATTATGCTGTAGAATAAAAGTCAGTCATGACTAGCATCTTAGCTCTAGTCAATAAGCAATACTGGTCATGCCAGAGAAATATTCAGGCTATCCTTATAGTCCGCCTAATTATGGCCTTGGGAGGTATTGTAGTTGGTGATCATTTCATGTGAGTGTCCTTAGTGCTTTTGTGATTTATGCATTACTTAACACTGTGTCTAGTGTTAATTTTTTGTGGTGAGATTTTTGTTTTCCTGCTAGATACTACTATTTCAGAATACTGTCTAGGTGCTCAGCATTTTGCTAACACACATTAAATACTGGTCACACAGTGAGATGTGACTTTATATTTGCAGTGAGGTCCAGAAGCATCCCAAAGTATTTATTGTGACATGTTCTATGCCCTGAATTTAAAAATCAGCTCATTAGTCTAATGCTGAGCTCCTGTTAAGTTTGACCTTAAGGAGCTATTATGACCATATCTCAATGTAACACAGATCTAAAAATAAGATGTGGTATTCTGTAAACCTTAAATGTTTGTCCCATCATTTCTTTCTTTTTTGTGCTTAGTTTTTATATATTTCAGTACCTCCGGATATACTTTCTTTCTAGCACAGTTTCAGCATACGGACTGAGAAGGGACCTGGGGGTTCTGGTTGGTAGCAAGCTGAATATGAGCCAGCAGCTAGGAAGGCCAACTGTGTCCTGGAGTGCATCAAGCACAGCATGGCCAGTGGTCAAGGGAGGTGATTGTCCCACTCTACTCCGCACTGGTGCAGCCTCACCTTGAGTACTGTGTGCAGTTTTGGGCGCTGCAGTTCAAACAGGACATTGAACTACTGGAGCAAGCCCAGAGGAGGGCCACAAGGATCGTGAAGGACCTAGAAGGAGTGACCTTTGAGAAGCGGCTGAGGTCACTTGGATTATTCAGCCTGGAGAAGAGGAGGCTGAGGGGGGACCTCATTGCAATCTATGGCTTCCTTACAAGCAAAAGAGAAAGGACAGGTACCAATCTCTTCACTCCTGTGACCAGTGACAGGACTCGGGGTAACAGTAGGAAGCTGAATCAGGAGAGGGTTAGGTCAGATATCAGGAACAGGCTTTTTACCCAGAGGGTGATAGAGCACTGGCACAGGTTCCCCAGGGAAGTGGTCACAGCACCAAGCCTGACTGAGTTCAAGAAGCTTTTGGACGATACTCCCAGGCACATGGTGTGACTCCTGGGGTGTTCTGCACCAGGGACAGAAGTTTGACTTGATGATCCTGGAGGGTCCATTCCTACTCGACATGTTCTATGATTCTACATCAGGATATTCTGGGAGTTTGTTGAGGAAAATAATCCTGTGCATTTCTAAGTGCGTTCTCCCTTTTATATATTTCATTATAGTGAAGTAGGGTTGCAGACAAACCCTGGAAAGTCTGGCGTGGCCCAGGCCTCAATGCTTTGGAACTTTTATTGTGTGTGGTTAACCTGTTAAACAAGGATTCAGAGGAAAAAGCTTGCTGATGAGGTTTAGGTGGCAGCCAAATCAGTTGTCAATGAATGCTGAAGACAGAGGCTGTCCTACTAGGCTGGCTTTCATAAAAGCCTGTGTGTGAGACCACATGTTTTGCAAGTTGTAGGATTCTGGTAGGTAGTGGGTGCTCAGCATGGTGTCTCAGAACATAAGGGAGAAGAGAACTTTGGATTCCTGACTAAACTTTATGCCAAAATTTACATATGTGAAATAGTCCTTAAATTTGCCTCACTTTTAGATTTAGGGCATCTAAAATCTTCTTAAAAATGTACTTTAGGATAGCTAAGGATCCACTTTTTGTGTCTTATCCTAAGTACTTTGCTAAAGCACAACCATAATTATTTTCAGAGGCACTAATGCTTTCTCACAGATGTCACATGACTGTTTTTATTCTTTAAATATCCAATCAAATTCTACCCTGAAAGTGTAGTTGGGTTTGGCAACAGTTCCTGGGCCTGTAGTTTATTAAATGAATTCTACAGCTGCAAAGTTTTAGCAATTTTTATTTTGGAACTATATCAAAAGCTTTGCATTGTGTAAATGTGCATAAAAGACTTGTTTAAATTTAATTAGTGATGCATAATCCAGATTTAATCGTCACTGGCTTTCTGCAGTGCCCAAACCCCTTTCTCAGTGGGGGATGAGTGTTGAATCAAATAGCTTTTAGAGCCTTATTCTGCAAAGTACAGATTAATCCCAGAATGGCGTGAACATCTTCTGATTTAATCCGGTAAGAGTGCTGTGAGTGTTGAGCACTTAACAGTGTTGACCTGGCACTCTCTGAAAAACAGTAGTTGACCTAGATTACTTCCGAGGTTAGTTGTGTTTGGTTTTAGAAGAGCACAACTTCATGCGCACCTGCATTACGACGTTCTACCTGTTACAACTTTTAGGATCTATCAGTGCATTATGGTAAATGCCAAAACATCAACACTCAGTTTCTAAGACTTTCTCTTAGTATTTTACTGATTTTATGTGTTTTGTTGCACTTCAGATGCATTTGATAGATGAGAAAAAAGCTTAAACATTTGAAATATTTTGTTGGAAAAATCTTTGAATTGGAAGAAAATGATGAGAACCTACTCATCAAAAAAACCCCTGATTTTGAGACTTACGTTGGAGGTGTTTTTTAAAGGGGTAGTCCACAGGTTTTCCAAACGCATTTTGAGGTACTTCAGTTTTGACGTACAAATAACTGAGGAAAGTGGTCCTAAAACCAGGTAAATGGAAAAAACACACCTGTACTTAGGAGTCTTATTTGTAGGTTCAGTTACTGTAAGTGATTTCCTTTTGCTTTTGAACAAGACAGATAAGACAATATTACAGTGCATATTGTAATCTTTGAGTCTTCTGTAATGACAGAAATGATCCTGAAGAACTTTTCTGGTATGTTTAGAAGAAAAAGAGGAGAGACGTGTTCTTTTATGTCACAGGAAGTCAAGCATGTATTTTTGCAGATTAGAGGTTCTGACTTGACAATAGGAACAATTAATGTCATCCACATATTTAGGCCACCTGCAAACCCAAGTGTTCGGAATTCGAACATCATGCCGTGAATATTGAGTAGCATGAGTGTTTTCAAGCATAGTGCTTGCTAATTTGCCAGGATACATTGACTCAAGTGTTTCATGACTTCCTAGTTTGTGCAATAAAAGTGGAATAGAAGATGCAAGAATTAAAGGTTTCTATTATAATAGATGGAAATCTTGAAAACTGATCTATCCTCCAAGGTTTTTTGCCTGAAGATACGTGTTTTCAAAATGCCCTTGTGCATGTAAAAGTAGCCTGCATGATATATTCACAGGCAGTTATTACTTCTCTGCCTTGGAAGAGCATTAAGTGCAAATAAATTTTTTACATTTTTGTATGCTGTCTATTTGCTGTGGCAAATAAGTTTCTTGATTTCTCACTGATAAAGAAAATACCAGAAGTAATAGCTAAAGCCTTCTGGGGGTATAATTATTGAGCTTATTTTAGGTATCTTTTCATCAAGTTTTGATTCAAAAAATAATTGGTCAGCTTTGCTCATATTAGAGATAGCTTTCTAGTGAGTTACATTTAGTTCTATTTGTTAGGAAAATGCATTCCCATGATTAATCAGTAAGCGTTTTTACTTTATCTCTGTGATTCTGAGCTCAATGTTAAGGTGGTACCAGCACCTGTAATCTCTACTGAATGCTTAACACTAAACTAGAAAAGGGAAATAAAAATATTACAAATATTAAATAATTTGCGAGTAGCGAACGCTGTTTGCTATGAGAGATCCATTCAACAGGTAATCTCCCACCTCTAATTAACACTCCCAGATGGACTTTGTATCATTGATCATAACCATTTAGACCTAGTGACTCAACCAATTTTCGACTTGGCTCCATATCACACCTCCAGCTTGACTACGAGGATACTATAGGATACTGGGCTGAAAGCTTTTCAAAAGTTAAACTATGTTTGCTGCTCTCTTCCCATCCAACAGAGCCAGTCATCTCATCAAAGAAGGCAGTTAAGTTCCTTATATATGCTTTGCTCTTGGTAAGTCATACTGGTTGTATCCAGTCATGATTTTATCCTTCATATGCCTGAAAGTGATTTCCTCCTTGACTTGCTCTATAACCATCCAGAGAGTGAGGTTAGGGTGACTCAGCCTGTAAATCCTGTCAATTCCTTTTGCCCATGAGTGTGGTGATTGGCTTTTTCCAGTCATGAGGAATGTCCCATTTGCCATGATCTCTCAAGGCTGTGGTAGTGAGTGATCTTACAATGCTGCTTGATTTATTATTTTTTTTTCCCATGTCCCACTAACAGGCAAAGGAATGCAGAAAGGAGACTGGTTTTGCTTATTCACATATAATGTATCACCAATAGTGCACTCTAGTGAATATGACAGAGCTTCAACAATAATTTTCCAGTTCACCGACTTCTTGCTTTAAAGAAAAGAAATGCAGCATAAGTACAGCATTAAATTAGAAAGCCACTTTTAATTTTAAATATAGGCTAAAAAGGAAATAAATTAACTTGCATTAATAAATACAAATCTTTAAAAGCCACTGTTTTTCCCTACAATCTTTTAATAACCTTTTTTCCAGCAAACACTATAAGGTTCAGTATTCCAGAGAGAAAAATAGATGATGTTTATCCTCCCCTATTGCAGGCTAGATGCAGACATCACAGGAAATACTTATAATAAATGTTGTTTGTTGACACATTTTAACTTGATTACTTCCTCATTTCTGTTCCTCTTTTTCTCATAGACTATACGTACCTCATCTTCTGATTAACTGTTGAAATTAGTTAGAAACTACAAAGATATTCCTCATTGCTTTTCTGGTAGATAAATAACCCAGAAAATAGTAAATTTATCAGCACTTAAGCAGTTAACTGTGTTAATATCCAGCCAGATTAGATTTATGAGTTAATTGAGATGAAGGGGATAATATCTACCTTGCCACGTGACTGTTTCAAGCTGTCTGCAGCCTTAGGCAGACATCCTATACATGCCACATTTAAAAGGTTAGCTCTGTATCTGGAATAATGTTTAGAGCCTCAGGCTCAAATTTGACAATGTTTTCCTTGATATCTACTATTGCGAGGATATAAAGCAACTATAAACCTGTCTAACCAACCTGTTAATCCCAGTTTATAACTGTTTTGCAGGTCTAGAATGAGGTAAAGTAGTGGGAGGAAGGGAAAAAAATCTGTCCCTTGGGTTTTTTTTATAAAATGAAGTTTAGATTTTTGAAGCTCAATTATGCAGAAATTTAAAAATATTCTGCAATTATCTGGCAATTTACATGCTTGCATAGTAAAATTATACAGAAAGCCCTGCTTGCACTTTGCTTTGAAAATATGCAGCAGGTGCACTATCCACTCTCCTTTTACACACAGATGCAGAGATCCATTTTTGTGTCATAAACCCTTGAAAACTGTAACCCATAGCATAGTTCTTGTTATCTTTTCTAGTTTAAATGATTGAATATCAGTAACAAGGATGGATTGAGGAAGGAAGTCTGTTGAATATACAAAAATAAAGTATATGTTTGCATAACTAAAATATTGGGTTCATTTTTCAAAACAAATTAAATTTATAAGAGTGGGAGGGGAAAAAGTGTCTATACTGACTTAAAAGCATACTGCAGTGAGATTTATTCTGAAAAATGATAACATACCAGTCTATTATAGCTGTGTGCTAGGGTGATAAAGAGCTGCTTTATCTGACTGAAGAATGCTTTTTCAGTTCATTATGACAGAATATTCAATAGAATGCAACTTCTGAAATCCCTCAAATTAAATCTATTTTTAGCTCTTATTTTTCATATTGCCATGTAAGAGGAGATTCTAAAAAGGAATAATTTACTACTTGGAATAAAAACAAAGGGGGAAAACAAGTCAGCATTGAAGGTCAGTGTCTTATTCAGAATACTGTGTGAGGAATATAGTTTCATATTCTGATACTTTTTATGTCATGGTTTCAGTGTTTCTTCTTTCAAATAAAAATAGCAGAAAACTTAATCATTAAACTGTAAGTTATCCTTGAGGGGTTCTTGGAGACTAGTTCTTCATTCTTGTGGGTATAATGGCAAAATATATGTGACATCTTGAATTGGAATTGGATGAGAATGTTTTTGCAGGCAGTGTGTTATGTTTTGAAGTGTGTGCAGTTCCCCGTAACCAAAGTTAAACTCTTGGAAGCAATCAAAATACATTTTGAAGATTGATGTATTGACCCATTGCTAGGTAATTCTGGTTTTCCCCCCAACATTAAGACTCATTGATCACTCATTCACACTGAAGTCAATAGGACTGTAAGTCAGAATTTTGAAAGAGGACGTGGGGAATTATGTATTCTAACAAAACTAGGCTTGGTAAAGTCTTGGAGGCCTCACTGTTAGAAAATTGTAAGTTGAAAGTGTGATCTGACTTGTCCAGCTCCAACTAGTCTCTCTTTACAGTCAATTGATGACAGTAGTGATTCATCCCATGTATCCTCGGATACCTGGTATCTTAGATACCCATCTCAGCCTAGAGTTGCATCAAATTAATTCTGTGTTTTCATGAAAAATTGCTGCACATATATGAATAATGTACACGGGTTGTATTTTAAGCTGCTGTATTTTTAATGCAAGTATGTGCATAGCTAAAGAATTTCTGGTTGTGGATTCTTTATATAAGAGCAGTAAAACCGTAAGATACAGATATTGATTGTAAGATGGGTTATATTTCTGCCATTAAGGATATAGACTTTTTCAAGATCCTTATCCAACTTTATTGCAATTTTTCTTATTCTCAAGAGCTGCCTAAAACAAAGCAAGTTTAAACTGCCAAGTATACTTCTAGGTGGTTTAACCAATATCTATTGTTCACTGATATGAAAATCTCAATTTGGGATGATGGGTACTTTCACAACTGCAGTTAAATATGGGCAGAGCTTTTAAAATGTGTATTGCACCCTTTTTCTGGGTGGAGGGTAGTGGTGGTATATTGCTTTACCCTGGGTGTATGATACAGTATTTTGAGTTTCAATGTACAGGCTGTGGGAATCTTATTCTTATGTTAACAGCATACAATGCAATTATTTTTTTTTATTCAAAATAGTGTGAATGTAATATTCTCTTCTAAGGGAATTTTGCTGTTGTTTGGCATAAATTAACTTGACATAAAAATCATTTGTTACAATTCCCATGTAAAGCAGAAATATTTATCTTAGGTGGCAAATTGCGCTTAGCTCTCTTGATTTTTATGTTGATGTAATTTTATTCCACTGTAACTAATTTAACATTAGTGTCCAGATTAGCATTTCAATGCTAATACATCAACATTGGGAATTGCTAGGATTTTCCTTTTACACAATTTAGTTGGCATGTGAGGTTAGGAATAGGGGAGCACTCTTTCTCATTGGAAAGCTGATGGAACTGCCTTTATGTTGGGGTCAATTAATCTGCTTTAGAATAGGTGTGAAAGCATCCAGGTGTTACTCCAGCCTCCTCACCATAGGATCTGTATTCTCCAAAACTGCCTCGAGCAATGGGACTAACTTCTCTGCAGTGTAAGGGGACTCTCTCTTCTCTGAATGAAGTTGTGTGATCATTTGCTAATACCCTTCAAAATGCTGTATTCACAGAAATACGTAAGAGCAAGTAGATAGCCAGTGGTTCTGTCTCATTCTTGCCATGGCAAGATTTTTATTCTTGAAGGAAACATTTCTGTAGTCTTGGCCAGTTGAAAAGCAGCCATCATTTGACTTGCATTATTGTAGACACTAGAAATTCTATAAAGGAAATGTGTTCTATCAACCTTGAAAATTCCTTAACTGCTTAACTTCTGCTGTGTTATGGACTATGATATACAAAATGTATAAATAGCAGAGTCATAAAATATGCATAGGTTTAATTCAGGAAAATGTTATTGGAAATATACTCCAGTTGTGCATCTTCAAGGCGTGGAATTGCAATCAATGACTTTGAAAAAACGAACTGAAACAGTGCTGATATGGTCATAAATGCACAGGAAGGTAATTCACATTTTCTTACAATATGCCAGTTCCGTGCTTCTAAGAAATTACTTCTATTTTGTGATTTCTTTCATCACAGTCTAAATGCATACCACTGTGGAAGGACCTAGGATGTTCACCCTTGTGTCAGTATAGAAGGTATTTTATTTATTGGTAAAATAGTTAAAACTGAGTCTTCGCAGAGGCCCTTTGTTCCGCAGCTGCTTGAGCAATCTGTGGTGCCCAATTGTCTTTGTCCTGATTTGTGAATCAGCCCTTTGTCTTGACTGTGAATAGCCTGTGAACGTGCTGCTGTTTGGGAGACTGTTTGCTATCTAATGAATGTTTTAGGCAGACAAGGGGTTTTTTTTTGCCTCCAGATTGTTCACTGCTTGTCCAAGGAATGTTTTTGGGCTATAGATGAATTCCCCTGGAAACTTACTTCTCAGTGGTTCAGTGGAAATATATGAAGAAGGATCAATATGCAAACTTGCATATTCCTTATTCATAATACAGACCCATGGGTTAGACTACCTCTAAAATGTCCTATGTTATGAAATAAAAATTACTTTCTGTACTTACATGTGTGGCTGCCTGAAATAACACTAAGTCTGAGGCTAAATCATCAGAAAGGGGTGTGATAGGAAAGGGACTGATTTTCTGAAGGTGGAGATATTTTCAATTAACTTCAAATGATCACATTATGAATTTTTCTCATCTTTTGTAAAATTTAGTCATAGGAGTCACCCTCTGTCTGTGTCAACAGGCTTCTATTATTATTTATTTTTTCATAGCCATTCAATTTGCAAGCCTTTCTTTCCATCAGTAGTATTCCCTGGGTGTTCAGTTTTTCAACAGCTACCAGGTAGCGCAGGTTTCTATTGTCGATAGAAGGATGCCCATCTGACTGCAGTCCCGAGGGAACCAGCCAACAATTTGCAGACTATTACAAAGAATTAATGGCAGCTGAAGCAGAGACAACTCAGTTGTGCAGAATTCCATTTATATCACTATATAATTCATGAGAGTTCATTGGAGGTAGTTAACAGTAGTAAATTGGTGGACATGAAATGGGAGTCGCTATATGCTTTATATGTCTGAGGAAGTAGTAGAAAATAAGAGTGTCCCAGCAAGGCAAATTATGGCAGTTTGGAAGTTACAGAGTAAATGATGTCTCTGGACAAAAAGAAGAATTTTACGAGAAACAGTGCAGAGCATAAAGAAAACTCTTTGTGGAATAAACCTTACCATTGAAAAAATATTCAGAAGATAAAGGCACTGGAGGGATGGTTGTTACTCATAACTTGGTTTAAAACCAGAAGTTAATAATGTCACTTCAATCTGAAACTGGTTCTACTGAGTAGGAAATGTCACCATCTTAAATAATCCATGTTCCACCAAAGCACGACCCCAGCACTTGATTCAAATGGGAATTTTACACTCATCTCTGAATAATGCAATTTTTTTTTTCTGTTCCCTGGTACTCTTTCTAAATAATCAGAGCAATTTGAAAAAATGTGTACTATTATAGATTACTTTTAATTTTTTCATCCTTATTACTCCAGTGATGGCAAATTTTGAAATGGACACAGACCTAAAATTTGCCATGTAGCAAATTTTGAAATTGTTTAAATTGTGGCTTTTACTTTAGGTGTTGCAATATGAGAAGTACATTGTGGCAGTTAGTGCCGAGACTGTGCATATCTGTTATATGTGATTCAAGGGTGTATTCTCATTACTTGGTCTCTTGATCCCCTGTCACCATATGAACCTATGGTTTGAAGATTTCTGAAGGGGAAAGGTATTAGGTGCACAGTGAATGACTTTGTGCTAATCGGCCATATGCTGAGGTACTTTCAAAGAAAAGCTGCTAGTTTAATTTCCTTCGAAAGGAATCCAATTGCATGCACCAAAAGTGCTGTGAAAGGTGAACATGTGTTATGTGGGGACATTCAGGGAATCTTTATCTCCTGTGTATTGGAGACATTCAGAAGTACAGTAGTTCTCCAACTCCCTGTGATAGGCACAAGGTGCCTATTTATTCTTCCTATGACATTATGCTGTTAGACCAGCAGTCAGCTGTGTGTTAACATGTTCACCAGGCATGGAACAAAGCACATAAAGGCTGAAGAAGAAAAGACCAAGTTGATGACAAACACCTTTGTGCTTTGCCCTGGTTACCAAGAGCTCACACTTCCTTTGTCTCTTAGTGGCATTTAGTAGAGCTGACAGTGCCCCAGCAGGTACTGCTGCTGGTGGCTTCCTTGATGGCTGAACTGCCACATACAAATCATTTCTTACGAAATCATAAGTACTGGTATACAGTGGCTGAGGAAGGAATCCAGCCCTTTGGAACTATGTACATCTCATGAGTTTGCTCTACTGCAATACAACTTATGCTACTGGAAGGGTAAATTATTCATTGTTATTCTCAGTCCTCCTGTAAGGTACTGCACAGGCTTTGGAGGAGACACTCCTCCTAGCCCGGAGAATATAAAAGTGATTTCCATGAAATTTCAAAACCAACCAGTGGGCAAACCAAGAAATAAATTCCGGGCTATACCATTTCTGATTGCTGCCTTAATCGATAGGTGTTTCATCCAGACTTTCCCTAAATATTTCATCTAGTTTAGTTACAAAGCTGATACATAAAAATTTTGTTGACAACCAGATGTTTTGTCAGCCTCTGCAGCAGCCGAGCTAAGGTATGCATCCATGGGACTGTTCTGCCTTGAAAGTGTTGTTGTACTATGTGTTAATGACATCTTTTGCAGTTGCTAGACATTTTGAGGATGAAATAGCTTTGTCTTTGTTCAGTGTAATACACTGTATTAAGAAGTAAACAGCCCGTGCTAGCTATCATTCTGCAATAACTTCAAAGCTATAACCTGCAGCAAGGTAAATAGAATAGCTAACCAAATTCTAGACCTGCTAAATGGGCCTTTATTTACCTTGAAATGGGATTCCTTTGAAACACAGGCCATTTCAGGTAACAGATATTTAGCCTTCTACATGCTTTGTTTTGATCTTTTTGTACACAATAAAGTGTTGCACTTTAATGTTGCACTTCACTTATCTCCTATGTATTGGAAATATAGAAGAAATTCATAACAAAGGCCACTTGATTAGGATCTTTTAGCATGCTTCTCCACAAAACATTCAGCAATGACAACCTTCTCCCAATGCTGAGAACTGTGATCCCATGAATTCCTAAGATTTATAGATGGCTTATAATACAGATGTTATGTGTCTCCACACCCCTTCCTAGCTATGTGTCTATCTTTGAGTAGTATGGTTACTTTGAGTCTGAAGTTGTTCAGTTGAAATGATTCATGTCCATATTTCTATTTTAAGAACACGGTTTAGTCTTACAGCATCAAAATCCTAATTCTTGTGTTTGAATGTTGTTTTACAGCAATGTTTACATACCTGAAACTGTATGATAGAATTACATTCTATTATTATTATGCATTAAAGATATTTGCAAATTCCATATTTTAGAAATCAAAGTTATTCTTATCTTTAAGCTAAAAAGACACCTTAATCAACAAGAGTATCTTGTGTGAAATGTCTTGCACAGTGACAGTCTTAGACACCCAGACAGTTTATTTCCCAGACGATATTATATATGCAATATATTAGTTATCCTTCCTTATCATTTCAAAATTGTATATGCTGGCCTAATTGTCAACTGCCATGCTGAGCTGAGTGCACTTTCTGCCTCATACTCTGCTTCAAATACATTCAGTCTTTGCAATAAAATTCATTGTGTGGCTTTACATTGTATAATTCACATATAATGTCTTCACAAAATGCTCAAGCTTAGGAGGAAAGTTCTTTGAGGTGTTTAAAAAAAAAATTAATCCAGCAGAATGGATTTTTTTTTCCCATTCTCCAAGCAAGAAAAAGTTAAGTGAGTTAAACTCATCCTAACTTTAGAATCAATCCAGAAAACATACAGCATATGCAGTGCAAAACAGACTTATCTATAAAAACAGCTGGAAAATGAAAATTTGGTTTATTAAATATTATCACTTCCCTTGCAATGCTTTTTCAGAGTCCTTTTTGAGTAAATTCCTGTTAGGCAGCATGATTTGAAATGTATTCATTATCTTCCTTTTCACAGTTCTTTAAAGTTTATTCTATAGCTGTGCACTATTAACCTAACTCCTCTTTGTTTATTCCTTTCAGTTACGCTTTATGCTGTAAAACAAATACGTTTTTTGAGTTGCTGATAATTTTTTTTTAGTAGATAATATGGGATTTCTGTTAGTGCTTATAAAATAGTTTTATAGCCTTTACAGTGTTCAGGTTAATGTAGCTATTTCAGCATCACCAATTTTTTAAAAAAATCCTTGTAATTTTTACTTGATACATACATCTTCCTTACCTTATTTAATAGAGGTCTTTGGAAAATGTCATTCAAGTTCTAGGATTTCCGTAGAAAGTTTATTTTGCAGGGATCCATGATATTAATCTTCAGAGTTGGCTTTGCAGTTACAACCAATAAGGTATGAAGCTCTAAACTTAAAATATTTCTTTGAAAAACACTTGGCAGTAAAAGATCAGAGTTTGTGTTCTTTGCATAGTATTGTGCATCGATGGCTCAGTTGCCAAAGCAGTATCTATCTTCTATACTTGAAATATTATATATTGATTATGGGATTGAGTTAAAGCCAATTTATATTTCATTCTCTGAGATAAGAAGGGAGTGGCAATTTTCTCTGAGGAAGTCAATCGCTGTCAAGGTTATACAAAAAGACTTAAGCCAAAGAAAAGCTGAGCTTTACAGAGAAGACCTGCTTCTAAAGACAGTTGCTTCAGTACTATTGGACCCTGGGGAACTGCATGCTAGAGTGAAATTGTTGAAACAAAATGGAACATAGTTTATCTTCTAGTGTGCAGCCTGGGTTATCTACTTACTAAAAACTAGTTCTGAAATGCATATTCAAACTCAGAGCTTCAGGCACTACTTCATGTTTAGTGGCACCAATCTACCACTCGAGCCAAGGAACAGTCACTTTCACCTGACTCCTGGACAGTTTAGAGAGGTTCTCTTGTCTCTCTTTTTAAAGCTGTAGATTTCCTCCCCCCCCCCTCACCCCCCCAATTAAGTAGTTTTCTGAACTTCACTGTCTTCTGTAGGAAAGCCAGCTGTTTTAGCTGATTTATATTGTATTTGAAGATTTACCTTTTATATTTGAACAGTGACCAGTCGGATTTCTAGATGTCTAAGAGCTGTGGAGACCAAATGTGAAATTCCTGAGAAACATGTGCCATATGTTTGTGGAACAATCCTGTGTCACACGCACAAGAAATAGAGATTTAATGTATGTATGATATTGTTAAATGCATTGTGCACTTTGCTGTGAATAAACTGCCAGTGCAGGCTTGTTTGCGTACTGCAGACTTACCAATTTTTGGCAGTGTTAACCTGCATTTCATATTGAAATTCATAATAAGTTTGAGTGTATGGTGCTGGCTACAGAAGAGGATTTGGAAGGATTTCCTCTTCAGTTACATTATTTCTGGATTATTTGATCTCTATCATATTTTTATGTAACAATTTACAAAAGAATAATTTGAGGTACCAGTTCTTAATTGAAATGGTTTTAAACTAGAAGAATGAGTGATTGTATCTTCAGCTGAGGTACGTTACACACTGGAAATGTTATGCAAGCTTGGGGAATACATGATCTGTGCAAGAAAAATGTATGGTAGTTTGATAAATAGCACAGGTGGAAAACACTAAATGACCCATGTCTGTGTATATTTACTATGCTATAGTATTGACAGTCCCAAACATTTCAAATATATGAATTGATTCTTAATATAGAATATATTAATAGTACTACTTTTTTCTGCTGCTAGCCTATGCATAATGTATTGCATGAAGGATATAATCTTTTTAATGAAAGGTAGACATTAGAAGCTGTATCTGAAAGTATCAAACCAGATATCACCAGGATGGCACTAAAATTGCAAAACCTAACAACCCTGACCTAACTGTTAAGTAAAACTTTAACTTGTTAGGTTTGGAAAATTATGGGGATAGTGATGAAATTACAGCATAACTAATTATTGTTTCTGATTTTCCTGAAGGAACTGATAGGTTCAGAATTTAATTTTTTTCCTCTCAATTATAAAATGCCCAAGAGTATTTTAAAATTAGGATCCCTAAAACTAGAATTCTAAACAGAACAGGTAAATTGGATATTGCAGGATGGAGTTTTGGCAGTTCATGGAGATTTTTCACATACTTTGACAAAATCATTTTATCATAGAATAATTAAGTTGCACTCATCTGGTCCAACTTCAAAACTGGATCAAGTTAGCAGGACTCTTCTTATCCATGTTCTGAATATCTCCAAGTTTGGTGACTTCACACACCTCTGAGCAAATATTCATGGGAACCTGAGCATGACTCCCTACCTTTATGTAGCAATGCCCCTCCTGCCTGATCCTATAAGCTGCCTACAAAATGTTGTTGGAAAAAGCATGACATGTAATGAAAGTCTGAGAGGAATGTTTTGAATAGGATCACACAGACCTTTGCTTCCCACTGCTTCATATTGGGATGGCTGGATAGATGCGTACCAGGATAACTCCACAGTCTTAGACTAAAGAGCCTCTACTAGCTGTTGTTACCACAGCTGGTATGTCCTTTACCAAGAATCCAAATCTGTGCCTGCAGAGTTGTTTGATAACAGCATAGCCTTGGTGTGGGTGTGTGGTACTAAAACCATTCAGGATCCATACAGACCCAGCTGCCTTGCAGTCAAAACAGCCGCTTCTGGGGAAGCTCATGGATTACTTTTGAATTTATAGGGTGCTGCTTGAGATCATGTGCTTCAGTGTAGCACGGAGTTACCTCTGATTATAGTAACAGAAAGTTTTTGCTACTGGTGGGTTATCGCCCATTTGTCCAATATATCCAAATATATTGATGTCCAATATGTCCAAATATATCCAATTGTCTCCCATTTACAAAAATTTGAATTCAGCTTACTGGCCTAGGTCACGGGTCTCAAGGCTGTGGGAACAGATTCTTGGCTGTATGATATTTAAATTAAGAAGCTTGTGCATGTGTATGTAACTGTTTAAATTAAAGATCTCTTTGCTTTAAATGGAAGGAAAACAAAAATATATAGGATAAAGTTTTGTCCTCATTAAAATAATTCAGAATTTTCTATTAATTTGCTTCTAGTTTTTTCAAGGATTTTTATCTCTAATACTGGAGTAAAACACAGTCCTGAGGCATAAAATCCTGTCTCCAGGCTTTTACCTTTGGGGTAAAGGAATGTTAAAAACAAAGCCAAGGATAATCAAAGGTAGGAAGACTTTGTTAGTATTAGAAAGGGAAGAGACGTTTGCTGACAAGCAAGGACCATAATAATAACAAGGCAGGTTCTTTCCAACTCCAGTAAGCATTAGAGCCAGCCTTCTTCCAATATAAAGAGTTCATGTTATATGTAGACACAGATTTCAGGAATACACTTTGAATAAAATCCTAAACCCCCTTTCTCCAAAAAGCAGTAAGCACAAGGTATTAAGGAGAAAATACGATTTTATAAAATGGAAAAACCCTTGGCAGACAGGTGTATCTCAAGAGAAAGTTAAGTCCATTGTGACCTGGAAAAGGATTAGCAATTATAGATCTGAAAGTGTTTGTAATATTGTTATTAGAAATTACTTTGTAGACAGAAAATGCTTGAAATATGAATATGAAAAACACAAAATTAAAATGCAGTTCAGGTATATTTTTGGTTTTGCACCTGTCATATTTTGAGCCACCCTGCAGCAATATATATATATAGGTTAAAATAGTTCATGATAGAATGTTTGCGAATTTTAATGACGGCTTCAGGGTTTTCATGACCTATCAGCTCTGGAAATAACACTACCAGTTTGTAAAAATTTTCAGTAAAAATCATATGACAATAGTAATGGTAGAAAGAGAAAATTATTCAAGACATATGATACGTGAAGCACTGATATTGATAAAACTAAGGCTTTTGGCCCCGGATCGAGAGATTTTCTGTGATTGAAAGCAATAACTATTGGACATAAATAGTGTATTTTACAGCTGTAATTTGAGAACAGCATGTGGTAGATTGGCATAATTTATGCCAAAGTGTATTTTTATTGCATAACTCATTACTCCTTCCAGTTGGAGCCAGTAACATAAGCTGCGTAGGTACTACTGGAAATCCAAGTCGTTTCCTATCAATTGTCTTTGGTACATAAATAGCTTTGAAACTCTAACCCATTAGATGCTTTTGCCTCGTGACCAGGAAAATGCTGCTTTCTTTTGGATAGTGAGTGCATGCATGTATGTTGATGACAAAAATGAATGACAAGATTGGAGATTCTCTTGGGAGATGATTTCCTCCCAAAAAGCTTCATGGCAAGCGTTAGGGTGATTTCTGAGTTGTGTGGGGTTTTCGTGGTTGTTGGTGCTACCGTTTTGTTCTATAAAGGACCCAACAGAACAGAGCCATCCGTTTTGAAAGAAAAGATTTGATGTGGCAGACAGATTTTCATATTTATTTTTAGGAAAGTGCTTGTCTTCAGAAAAATAACTGATGCCAAGAGTGTTTTGAAGTCAGTCCTAGATTGCTACTGTCGCTATGTAAAAGTGTGAAATGCATGACTGCACTTCTGGATCAATGGCAAGACTACCAGACTACCATGCAATGACATTTGCTCTTTAAAATCCTCATCCATATTATTTTTTTATTTTTTTATTTTTTTATTTTTTTGTGGAAGGAGAATTCTCTCAATCAACTTTTGTACTGGACTTTATAAATCCTTCAGAGCTGTCCTTATTTTGTGCGGTCTTGAAAATTAACCAGCACAGTGAAAGAACAATTTAGCTCTGAAGCAACTAAAGTTCATCTTGAAGTGAGCTGAATAGTCAGACACTTTCTTTGCCAGTCGCTGAAGTTCTTAGGTAGTAGACTGAAAGAAAAAGTGTCATAGGCAAATATATAACCTTTCATAGTAATCAAAGGTGTGCAAAAGGACTTTGCTAATCAGAGATTTAACAAATCTCTTCATAATATAGTGTGCACTACTGTCAACAAGCAGCTGCAGCTCATTACACTGGTGTGTTCATTAATGCTCTGTAATATTCAGAAATATTCAACAAAATATTATTCTCTCGAATGAACAGACTTTAATTGACTTAAAAGTCTGTATTTTTGCCAGCAGAAAAGAATGATAGGGGGTACTTTGCTTATGCAACATTATCTGTTTAATTTCCTTTGTTATTAATAATAAAGTGTCTTCATGAACATAGTGCTTTAGAAGTTATGTTTGAGGTATTCAATGGGAACGAAATACAACCCTGATTTTATGGCAGCAGAAACTTTTAGAAGTGTAAATTAATGTTTCCATAAAAATGCACCTTAATATGGCATATAGTAGAAATCCATCTGTGTGTATTTCTCTCTAGAGTAAGTGGTTTAATTAACACATTCAAGAAAATATGGGAAGTTAATGGCACAATTTAGAATTGAACTTAGATTAAGGCCAATGTATTATTTAGTGACCCATTGTTTTCTCCAATTGGTGACTACGTCTCGTTCTGTTTGGTTTTAAAAAAATTCTTACTGTAATTCATTCCAGGATTTTGACACCTGATCCATATAATTAATCTGTTAGCTGCTTGTTTGCTATGAGGTTGTTTGCATATTTGTCCTGAATTTGAGGATAGGAGAGGTTTGGTCGTTCACAGATAGTCAATCTTGTTCCCCTTTACCTGTAGTACCAGTAAGAGTTTGGGGTGGTGTGTGTTATTTGTACCACGGATGTACCACTGTAATTCAACACACCAGTATAGAACAATTGAAACGTAACAATGCAGATTTTCATGCTTTCCTCTTTGGCATATTTTGTCTGTGCTATTTATTTACTCTTCTTCAAATATACTGAAAATGTCCTTTCCAGTACTTGGTGTGTTTTATCCAAAAAATTATGTATTTATATCCTTAAGATTCCTTTTTTTCCAGTGCACACTTTGCTGTCTCGAATCCAGTGAAATATTCTGAGTTGTTAAGACTTTCTGATTTTGTTTCTATTATCATTCATCTTTGTAAGGCAGAGAGATTTCACTGGTGTGTCGTAAGTAAGTCTAATACAGATACTGCATGTGAAAATCTATCTAATCTTAAAATAAATAAATCTAAAAAAATCCAAATAACAATGCTTTTAAGAACCCGAAGGAACAAACCGGGAAGGCTTAATTTTGAGATGCCATGTAGTATATATTGTTTCTTACCACCAGTTAAGAAAACAGTGCTATGTTGCACAAGGCTTGAGGAATGTTTATTCATTTTAGTTCTTCCCCTCTTGGGGCTTCTCATTCTCGGCAGCTTCTCAGTGCAGCAGCAACTGTATTCTGGACAAAACTGAAGCACAATTTATGTGTGCTTAAGTGTTCTTAATGGTTAAGTTCTGTGAGCCTCATTGTTCTCTTCAGGTGCAGCAAAATCAATTAAGTAGCACCATGTACAATCCACTGAAGTGAACTACTTTGGTATAGAAAGTATATTTTCTCAGCCTCATTTCTGTGAGAGGCCTGTCTAGCTGTAGGCATTTTTTGTATCTTTTCAATGAAATCACATTCATCAATGATGCAAGATCAAAAAATCAATATATCAGTGTACAGATGAACTAAATGTTGTCAATTATCCATTATCCATGGATGTTGTACCAATACCCATTTTAACAAAGATAAAAAGACATCTTTGAGCAAAAAGTAATTTTGTCTTTTACCCAGTTTATAACTTTGCATCTTTAATGAAAAAATAAGCCATAATAAAAGTTTGAAAAGCCTCTACCCCCAGTTGCCAGGAGCAGAAAAGTGACATTTTTCTCTATTTACTTTAATTTGTTGACTAATATCCAACAGTGAAAGTGGTTTGAACATTAGTACCGATTTCTTAGTTTGGGAAATCTGTACTTACCCTTTAATGTTTTTATAGTGTATGGCAAAATTAATCTACAGAATTACTTTTATATTAGTACCTTAAGTATGAATGGATCTGATGCTCCATATTCTGTTGTTGAAGTGAGGAATCTTAGATCTTCCACTGAACCAAAGACAGCATTTTTATGGAGTTTAATATACAAATATCTAGGCTTAGTGTGCTTCTAAATACAGTTATCCTGACACTCGCATTTCTGGGATGTTAGCTGTTCCTAAAGTGATTTATTTATTAGTAAATAAGAATTAAATTATTGACTGAGGTAATCTCTCTCTGAGAAATGCATCCTAAAAATTTTATATATCTTCATCTGTTATCGCAAAAATTAGATCAAAAACTCAAGAATTGAACAGGTGTATAGTAAATTTCTTAAGTAGAAATCAAAGCCTCATGCTAACTATAAGAATATCCAGAGCATCATCATAAGGAGCACGGACAAGGCAGGAAAAGCTGCTAAACTAAACTCTTTGGAATTTATTTAAAGTTTCTAGGAAGTATTGGTGACTGAAATATATTTCACTTTCATTGTTTTCTAAAGAGTAAGAAGATAAAAATTTACACAAGTGTGGTGCGGAAAAGTAGTATGTACGTTGTATTTAGAAGACAAAATTACATAAATATTTCTTCAAAATCCAAGACCATCAGGCAATACCTCAGGGCAGATTCACTAATGAGTGAAAACAAATGACTGCAAGGAAAAAATAAGTCATGCGACTAAATTAATTTCAATAGAACTCAGCCAGCTTCAGTTGCAATTTTACAGCATATTTCAGGTCATAAGGTGAATGTATGGTAGAAATAACCAAGGAAAAGTGGTGGGTTTTTTCCTTTTTGTTTCCTTCACCTCTGTCATTTAATTTTTCAAGTCACTGCAAAGATCACCAAGCAGGTTTTTGAATAGATGACTGATCACAAATGGGTGTCTGAAATGTGGAGATGTCAGAAAGTAAAGTTCTTGCTATAGAGAAGGTTTGTCCCTGTTTAGTTTTCTTCAGTTGACAAACTGCTGTGCCCATAGTCCCAGTCATCTCTGATAGCCACCCTTGCAAACTGACTTGGAGCTTGAACCTTCTTCCTCTGAGGGTGCACCTGGGCCCAGTTCTGCAGAGGACTTCCACCACAGGGCTGTTGAAATGACATGACTCTTTGCAAAGCTCTTTAATACCTGTGGGGATTTTTTGGCTTTTTTCTTTCCAGCTTCTGTTTTATGTTATTCTGAAATGTTCTGTGCCATCAGTGTTTCCTGATCTTTTGTAAAATTAGTATCAACCTTCTGCCTCCATGTCTGTGTGGCTGGAGGATTAATTACTGCTCACTGGTGGCGTACAGTGGCAGTGCCTCTGCCAGCCCTGCACTGACCTCTAGTGAGCCAAGTCTTACCTTGCAAGTTCAACATGAATCTCGACTCTTGGGAGATCAGAGGTTGGCAAAAGAGGGAAAAAAGGAACGCTGCTGGCAGTGTACCAAGCACCTAATTCTGCCATCAGGTTCTTAGAAATATTTGCATTTGAACTAATAGGCTGTTCAGCTTAAATTGATCAATTGCCTATATTTTAGCTTTTTTTTGTCGTCCTTGCCTTGAACTGTTTCTGTATTTGCTGTAATCCACTCAACAACTATAATAGAAGCATAAAACATTTTTTAGTTAATTAGCATCTTTTCTGTCAGCATCTTAGTGTGTTAGCATACTTTCACTCCTTGTCTTCTAAATTATGTGTACTGTAGGAGACTGAAGCACTGTTTAAGGCACTTATTTAGGGTCACATTAGAGCCAAGATTGATCAGTTCTCACTCCTCTTCTCAAAGTCAATCTGTTCCATTCTGAAAACATTGGAATGTTTGGGTAGTTGAAATTATAATGCAGACTTCTGTACAAGGGGGTGTGTTCAGAGATCTTGAAATTAATTTCACATAAAATGGTGAATATTAGTAATAATCTTAAGTGGTAAATTTTAATTGATATTGAATATTAATCCTAAAAATAATTTCACTTACTGAAAGGTTTTATTAGAACCAAAAATGTATCAGTTAAGGCCCAAAACTTACATTAACTTCAAAGCAATACTGCACAACATTTGTAATACTCTAGATTGCATTTTCACCAAGAACTGACCCAGTAAATACATACATATTAGAAGTGCATCTCTTTGGTTTAATCTGTCCATATTGTAAATTATGAAGAAATTAATGTAGATAAACAGAGTGCACAGATGCATTTCCTTCAGCAGATGCATGCCTTGTTGCAAGGTTTCTTTTCTGAATTTCTAGAAGAGCAAAACAAAGAGATGCCTCACTATAAATCAGAAGTGCTTTATTAATTATCCTATCAAAGAAAAAATCTAAGAACTTATCAAGAGCCATTCTGAGAGGGCTTTGTTGTAACATGGTTTTCGTCGCTGTGATGGAAAACATTTTTGCAGGCTAAAATAGTTTCCTTCTGATTATTGGAAAACATATTTCAATTGGTAAACTTGGTTTAGCAAGTCCTTTATATTGCTTTATATTGTTTTTCCTATGACTTTGTATATACTAATTTTCTGTTCTGTGTAAATGGATAAAAGCTGAAGTGATAGCAAATGCTTCCATTAAGTGAATTTATTTTTCCTCTTTGAATGTGAATGCCAGCTGGTCACTGTATTTCTAAACAGACTGTTTAAGTCATCACAAAAGGAAGACAAACTGTCCTAGAGCTGACAGTATCAAAACCATCAAAACAAAGATGAAATGCTTGTCCTGTTCTGATTAATGCTGTATTCAGAACAGAACATTACTACTGGTCTGTTTGAACCACATCAACGGCCTGACCTGACCATCTCAGTCTCTGTAAATAACACGTGTCCGTAACATTAATTGGAATTTGAAGTTGTTAACTGGAGAAGCAAATACCTTCAGTCCCTATGCTGAACTAAACCTCCACCCATATTTCAGATTTAGTGTGGATTCACTTGACCTACAGTCATTTTTCCTGAGTGCCTTCCCTGTCAAATCATAGATATGTACTGGTCACAAGCTGCAGTGGGGAAAGATGTCTTCAAGAAAGATCATGGTTGTAGGACTTTTTTTTAACTTCTAAGACAACTAGTTCAGCCTCCAGTGTATTTTCTGCCTGGTCCTAACTAACTGCTGTGAAAGAGAACCTTTGGGAATGAGCTGCATGAGTCATTGTAGCACCTGCATTAATCACCATTCATAGCTCTGTATGCTCTCTGAGCAGTTGGGCACTACATAAACCTATTTAGAAAGAGCATAATGAAATGCAGCTTACTGGGCAAAGGCTTAAGGGGCTATGTATTCAGGATTCACCAGCTCTTTTAGGTCTTCCACTGAATATGCTTCACATACCAACTCTTTGGATGTCAGTTTTGAAACTTTTTGAAATCGCAAGCAAGAGAGTGTCGGGGTGGCAGGCATCAAGGCAAGGTCTCTTCCAGCATTATGTAATCCCTATGAATCTTTTAATGATTTCAGAGGGCGCTGTTACCTGCTGGTTGAGAGAATGAAAAGAACTGTGTCAGAAGCCTTTCTAGCACATCACAATGGCTGCACACTCTGCTCCATGATCAGTATTTTTATGACTCCAGTTTGCAAGTATCTAATTTCCTCTCCCTTGTAACAAGGGACCATGGATTGTAACAGACAGCATAGGCATATATGCCCTTCAGAAATCAGCATTCCAGTAACTTTATTCTGTTTTGTATATAGCTCTTAAGTACCAAAATCTATCTTCAAATGTAATGAAGTCATTTAGGCACATTGGCAATCAGTAGAATTTAGATTAAGTAGCCGTGCAATTTTTAAAGTGGGCTTAGTCTTCTAATTTGCCAAAACACTTGGTAATATTACCCAATAACCCATTTTCTCTATACTCTCTATTTTGGAAATAGCTTGCCTTGATATCTTTAAGCTGTGTTTACAAATATGTAAAGGGTGAAGGTGAGGACGATGGAGCCAAGCTTTTTACAGTGCTGACCAATGATAGGACAAGGGGCAATGGTTGTAAACTGGAGCATAGGAGGTTCCATGTGAATATCAGGAAAAACTTTTTCACTGTGCGAGTGACGGAGCACTGGAACAGGCTGCCCAGAGAGGTTGTGGAGTCTCCTTCACTGGAGACATTCAAAACCCGCCTGGATGCTTTCCTGTGCGATGTACTGTAGGTGACCCTGCTCTGGCAGGGGAGTTGGACTAGATGATCCTTTGAGGTCCCTTCCAACCCTAGAATTCTGTGATTCTGTGATTCTGTGTTTGTGTCATTTGAACTTTCTAATAACATACTAGTGATTTTTATTTTTAAAAAAAATATTATTTCTGGTGTATGATAGTGTCAGTTTCAACTAAGTTAAAATGCAAATATTGTAGGTCAAGTCCTTAGCTGTGTAGTCGGCGTACCTCCATGAGAATCGGTGGTACTTTGCCAGCTTACACTGGGGGGGGGCATATCTGGGCAAGGTTAATAAACCGATCTTCTTGATTGTCTGTCCCCTTAATCCTCTTATCTTTCAATTTACATATTTTATTTAATAAAGGTACTTATGCTTATATAATAGCATTTCTCAAAAAACCCCACTATAAGTAGTCCAGCTACTTTTATCATTTTTATTTCCAAATAAACCCTACTTCAATTTCTGAAGAATTGTAGAACTGCCTTCTAGAAACACTAGTTTATGAAAGAATACAAATACAAATCTTGGCAAATCCTTTTATTTTGTACTACTCACCAGGCAATAAGGTAAGAGAAGAAAGCCTATAGCCACCAGTTGGAAAAAAACTTTCTTTAGAACACTACCACAGGTGTAATAATATACTGTGATTTCATTGTAAAAGTGACCTCAAAAGTGTTTCTTTAGAACACTTTCTTTAGAACACTACCACAGGTGTAATAATATACTGTGATTTCATTGTAAAAATGACCTCAAAAATGTTGTGGGTTTTTGTTGTGTTTTTTTTTTCTTTTTTTAATTTGAAGCTCATTTTGTAGGTGAATCAATCACTTTGATCACACTTTTACTGTTCCTTCACTCCTAAATGTACATGGAAAATTTCTTGTGGAAATGTTTGAAACACTCAGAAATACTGAAGTCTCTGCTTTCTATGTGATTACAGGTTTACAGTTTTCTCTGTGTAGAAAGCCAATGTAAGTACTGGATATCTTAGCCAGCCAGGCTCCTGCCCTTACAGAAAATAAATAAATCATTTTTTAAAAAATGCCATGACAAAATGGGAAAAAATGAATAACAAATCTGACATTTGGAATTTGTTTTTTAATAGACTCTTTTCAGAAAAGCTAAAATAATGGTGATTGAACAGCAGCATTGTACACAGTTTAAATCCTCCTAGAGATGAAGGTCAACACAGGATTCTGAGATAAAAAAGGCAGATTAAATATTTTGAACATAAAATGCAGCTGATAATGAAATCTATAAATGGAAACCTTTTCTATGTTGTATAATGCTAACACATGACATTTTTGCTGTCCATATAACCTTTAGCTTTTCTGTCAGTGTTACTGTGCTGCACTGATTTCAGAAAAGGCATTAAACACTGCCAGAATGAAAGGCATGTTTTAATAATAAAGCAATTATTATCCCCTTATGATGTAGAAATTATAATAGGGTTTTAATGTATTAAATCAAACACTATCTGCTTCAATAACTCTGTTGCTAAAACCACGATCTATAATTTATTAAGAATGGAAGAAAATTTGATGTCAGGAATATAACGAATTGTGTGTATTGTAATTGAATGTACAAAATGTAACAAATGTTTGTTGCAAAGAGGCACAGATAATCAGCAAATTTTGACTTAAGGGTCCAAGTATTGGCATCAACCTAAAGTTTGATTTCTAGGTTTTTTTAATAAGAAAAAAGCAAGCTGAACTTTTAAATTTATAAAAAATAATTGGTTAAACAGCAGCAGCAGAAACCACATACTAGTGATTGCATAAAGCTGGTTTAAGAGACATTCTGTTCAAGAATCTCACAGGACTGTCCCACTTAAAAAAGAACCAGCGATATTTCCAAATACAAGTCATGATCTCTGAGTAATTAAACAAAATATATTCAAGAATCAATCCTTCTGTCTTGTAACCTTCCTTTTTATGTCTTACCTCTTTTCTTCTGATGTGGAATTTGTATGCTGATTTGTAGAAGGATATTAATCTTGTAGGCCCAACTTTGCCTAAGCATGTTTGTGACTATAACTTTTAATATTCAGAAGAATGCTTGCAATTGTGTATTATCCAACTTGTCTGTTTTAAAAGCTTTATTAAAAACAGTTTCTTGCAGTTTTAGATAACTTTGAGAAATCTTGCTTCCATGTTTCTGACGCCTCAGTCAAACTTTCCAAGTGTAGAAATACAAGATATTATTTAAGGGGCTGATTGCAATGATTAGTCTGAAGTTTTGATAGCCATATGTTTGTACAGAGCAAGCTTCAACTTTGCTGTCATGCTAATGTCATGGCATTTTGTGTACAATAGGCTATCATGACAGAACAGAATTCTTGAAAATAAAGGTCCAGACTCTGCAGTGACATGAATCTTGTGCATTGTAGAGAAGCCTGGACAGTTTCTTGCTCTTGTTTCCAGCAAGATTTAACGAAAGGAAAGAATAGTAAGGCATTACATTGAATAAATACACATTTTGTATTGCTTTTAAATATCAGAGAAAATACTTAACAAATGATCAAGCAGATTTTAGAGTAACATGCCAAAAGCAAAGGTAATTCTCCACAGAAGGCCCACTCTTGCTGGGTGCTCTGATATTGATGAGAATAATGTAAAAAGCATGGAAGAAAATTGTTTCAAGGTTTTGCACTAACTTTCAATTAGAGACGTTTTTATTATACTGCAGGATTATGCTACAGTTACTGTTGTTAACATCACCTCATATTCCTGCTGTTTATTTGAACAGAATGGATAGCAAACAGAGTTTATGAAGACACGAGAATAGGTCCTGGTTTTGTCATCTAAGCTGTGTAGATACAATAATCTGCAAGGGGAGATTGGCTTGCAAAATGAATCTATATGATATAGCATCTGAGGGTGTGTTGGCACTGTAATGTGCCGGAGAAAAAAACTGAGCTAGTGTTAAATGGATTTCTAACGAGAAATAGTCTAGCTGTGGCGGGATGGTAAATTATCCTCACACAGAGCTGGGCTATTATAAATAGGTTTCTACTACTAAAACCAACCATTGATTATCTGTACAGTGCAAATGGGCAGGAGACCTCAGTGCTCCAACCCCATGGTCAGGAGACCCCAGTGCTTGAGACAGGACTGCAGTGGTAGGTGATCTTGTTCTGCCACCTGCTCTACGGCAGTCTTAAAGTCCAGATTTTCTGAACCAGAGCTTTAGATTTATCTAAAACTTCCTGTACTTGGTCATTAAAGTAAACATCTTGTTGAAAGCTTAGTCCCTCCTGAGTTTGTTTTAGCTAGGTTTGAAAAGTATCATTGTTTTGAGTCAGGTATTTATTGATGCAACTAGCTATCTTGTGAAGCAGTTTGGAAGACTTTGCTAAGTACTTATAAGAGGTTCTTCAGTGCTCATTACGGGCCAATTATTCACCCTTGTCATTAACAACCTCTTTATAAAAGCTGACCATCCCTGCTTCTGAGTTCTGATCCCACTAGCCATGTCTGTGATTCATGTACCAATTCAAATGTGTGAAATTTATTTTCAAACTAAACTGGCAGCAGGAGTTAAAATCTGAAAAACAGATGCTGCAAGGGCAAAAATTTGAAAGTAATTTTCTAGGGTCATGTACTACTAGATGGACTAAAATATTTATCAATTAATTGATTTCAGAAAGTCTATTCTTTCTACTTTATAATGATACTTTATCTGCAGTAGCTAGTTCAGCTTTATCTCTATGAACAATTTTTATAATTGTCCTTGATTAATTTGTGTACATCCAGATAAAATGTTTTGCCTAACCCCTGCAATAAGCCCTTAAAAACTCTGAACACTCTCTCTTCTAGAAAGAACACTACGTATCTCTTCCCATCTTCTAATTGACTTCTTTGGCTCTGGAACGTGCCCTCTGGAAATTATAGTGCCCTATACATTCCCCTTCCTTGATAAAACACTAAAATGGGAAATGTTATAAAATGCAGTCTGAAATATAATGCTTGTCAGAGGAGGAGGGATTTACAGCCTCCTTAAGAAAAGGCAGGCAGCATAGCTTATAGCACCACAAAGTCCAGGGATTCACAGTAAAACCCTTTCTAAACGTGAATAGAAGAGATTCATGTTCAGACGATTAAATTATTAGAGGTGAGGAAAGTGTTCCATAGGAAAGGGATTTAAAAGATTGAAAGTGCCTACTTTTGAGAAAACAATGCAGATGATTAAAAAAAAATATATATGTAAAAAAAAATAATGTAGTGCTGCAGAGAAGATGATTACTTTATTTAAGTACTGGTGATCAATATTTCCAGAACAGAAGGATGAACTTTTGGAAGGGACACGTTTAAAATGATGAATGTTCTTTTCCCAAAAAGGTCTAAGAATAGTTGGGTTTAGTATTGTCATGGATTTAATCAGTCCTAGAAGAAAGTTGGTGTCAAAAAGCCTACAAGGCTGACCTGTATCATTCATAAATTATTCCATTTTTTTGTTTGTTTTAACCTGGGATATTCACCTTTAGATTCAAAAAATAAAGTCAACCATTTGCTGGCACAGTTTTGTGGTTTTTTTTCCACTGAAGTGTTACTGTTGGAGGCAGTCACAGCATGTTGTTTTGTTCAGGAAAAGTAATTTTGTGTTCCAAAGATACCCTGTGGCATCCCTGCCAAGAAGTGATTTCTCTGAGTATGCAGCTTGATTGGTTAGCACGTAAAAGGAAAGATGCAAAGGATATGTCACAACCCTTTTCACCTGAAAATTTTCACTTGTTCATGTCCTTATGGTCCAGGCAGCCTGACCAATTTTTGTCTGTTTCTTGCTATTTACTATGCACCTCAGACCCAAGCACATGCACAGTAAATCACTGCAGATGCTTAATGGAAGGTCAGCTGAAAGTAGCAGAGTGGGCTTTAATTGCATGATGTGTGAGTTTTGGAGACAGGATCCGAGTGGCAAAGACTTACATCTATAACAGTCAAATTAAAAGCAATATCCAGAAAGAAGCAAAGAAACTATTTCCAACTGACGACTATTGTTATGGTAAACTTAAGCTTTAAACTGTTTGCTGTTTCATATATAGTGCTTTTTTTTAAAAAAAATCCAAACCAGAAAACCTCCACAAGTAGAACATTATTATAAAGATGTGCATTTTTCCAAATGCTGAGATGCTTTTCTTTTTGATCAAAGTAATAAAGTATTCACCTTCAAGCTCAGACTGATCACAGAAAATATCATGCCTATTATTCAAAAGTTGAAGGAAGAGAAAATAAAAACAGTTCTGCAATCTTAACTGTAGTGATGGCTGTTGATCTCTCTATAGCTAAATGCAGACCTTTGTCAGAAACACAGGAATCTGTTTTACAGAAGAAAGCATATTTGTAAGAACTTAAATGATTCAGGCTTTAAAGTAAGAGGGATGTATTCAAATAAGAGGTGAAATTTAATTAAAGCTGATGTTATTACTAGCTACTATAATTCCATTTGTTAACAGGAAAACATTAAGGAGCTCTATATAGCCAGATTGAGCAAATGTTCTTATATAATTAGTCTACATTCATAGTTAGAGGGTATAATCAGAATCACACACTGAAAGAATCACACATTAAACATGGGAGTGCTGTATTCTGTTGCTGGGAACAAGTGAAGCATGATGAGACAACTAGCTTCTGCTTCAGAAGCAAAACTTGGGTATCATCATGAGGTGCCAGATACTGTAGGTATTCAGAATGTGATTAAGGTGGAGCATGTGACTTGGGAATCCATACTGCCCTCCCCAGTGCTTAGAAGCGAATAACTAAAGCTTCCTTAACGTGTGTTCATTTCTCCTTGTGGGAAAATCTCTGCTTGATAAATCATTTTTTCCTCTGCTGATAGTAAAGTAGTGTTTAGTGTTAGACCTGAAATATCTCTGATATGCCTGCTAGGATTCAGTAGTGGGTAGTCGTTATAATAAAAAATACATTGCTACCCTAGTTTTAGGCTTTCTGCCACCTAAGACAAAAAAAAAAATAAATTTCCTTTTCTTAAATCCTTCAATGAAGTTTCAAGGGCTTCCAGGCAGCATTAAAGTTTTGAAGTCTCATGATCCATTGCCTAAATGTTGGGACAGAAAGGGGAGTTGTTTTGTGCCATGGATCCTTGAAGAGGTGATGTCCCCAACCCAAATTCTGTGGTTTTGGTGGGACCACACAAGAGCTGAGGCCTGTACCCAAATGCATTCCTGCCCTTAGGGTAGGAGCATGAGGGACCAAACCAGTGATTGGTCTTTCAGTCACCAAACCTGGTGGAGATGTTCAATTATTGCTGCCCATTATTGATTGCACTTTAATTACCACGTTTGTTTTGCAAAAATGCTAATTTTGGTGCACATGCATTTGTTTTGTTTTTATGTCAATTTACATGAAAATAAGTTTTGAAATAGAAATTTTAAATATTACCAGCATGCTTCCAACACTAACAGGCTGGAGACATCCTATTGAAACAAATATCTAAAACTTGATTTATTTTTCTCTTAGAAGTTTAAATACCAGGCTTCATAGCTTGCTAGAGAAATGGTTTAGCTCCAAATCCTTGCTGCAGTGCTGTTTTTTAATCAGGTAATCAGATGAGCTTCAAGGCTACATGAACTGAAAACTCTATAAATTGCTTAAAAAGGAATATTATTTGTGAAATCAATTGTGGTACAATAACTGTTACAGGTCTCATTTGAATATCTTTGAAGCCAATAAGATTTGCATATAAATCTATATTCTCAAAGTAATGTGGGAACTGGTTTTAGGACTCAAAACATACTGTGGAATGAAACTTCATGAAAGTATATTTTGTATGTTAGGGATACTATGAAAAATTTTAATCTAAATTAAGATCCATCATTATCAAATTAAGCAAATATAATAAAAATTATCACTACACCACTGTTCTATACTCGGTACAGTTTTTACCTTTAAGAAAGCTAGGTTTTTTGTCTTCTTTCACAAGGTGTTTTTTTTTAGTTGTTAGCTTATCAGAGGAATCAAATATTTCATTCTCAATATATGATTCCTAAAATATCAGCCTTATCCCCTGAGTTTTTGCCCCAGAATTTACCAATCAAGTCACCAAATGTTCTATCTCTGAGCAAAAGGATATCTATTAAATTTGAAAGGTAATCTTGTCCATACAATCGTCCTAATCCCCACAGTAAATAGAGCCAGAGGCACTTCCTGGGCCTGTAATTACCTCAGGGGTGGGAAACAGCATCTAAGATCAATATAAAAATGTTCTAATCTTCTAAGTAATAGTCCCAAACACTATAATTTAGTTTTGTAAATGGTCTTATCCTGGGATATTACTTTCTCTCAGGGGGTGTAGGACATGCCAGCACTAAATGGGAGTGGGAGCACCTGCGAGGGCAGCTTTCCTCCAAGCACAGCGGCACTGCTTTTAGCAGCAGAGTTGCTCCTTTTCACCTTGTCCAAGAGGTGCAGGTGATTTCCGTATGGAGCTGCCTGACTCTCTACAAATACACCTTTGCTGCATAGAGTCTGCAACACCCAGAAGACAATGGATTTTTTTTTTTCTGCTCAATATGACTCCTTAATAAGTATTTCTTAATTAAGTCAAACTTTCTGCAGATGCCCATTTTTAACATTCTCTGTTATGAGTCACTTTGCATAGCCCTTAGATCTTGACTGTAGCTTTTCCTATTTTTAGGTCAATTCCTTCAAGGTGTTAACTGTTTTTAAAGATCTTTTTCATTCTAACACCATTCATACGTGTTACAGAAATACATTTTGCTTTGTATTTCTATTTGAAAAGAGTCCCATGCTAAAATACAGAACAACCAAGAATATTAAAAACCATTCATTTTGATGAATGCTTCTCTAAATTGAAACAAAACAAGATGATACAAGATTTTATATTCTCTGCTTTCTGTTTTCTAGTCATGTTCTTTTAGATGCAAATGTAAAAAAATTCCAGGGTCTCCTCAGTAGTTATCCTTTGCCTGTCTTTCTGTCATTATTAACTCTTGCTTGCTGGCAGCTCTTGCTTGAGAAGTTATCGCTAACATTCACTGTCATCATTAGAAGACAACTTTAAACTGATTGGAATATTTATCTAATGGTGTGCTAGCACTCTCAGCTGAACTATAAATTATCCTAACTGATTCATGCTTTGTCACCCTCTGAAGCCTGACCCTTATTTTATTAATCCACAGGAGACAATATATTAGAAAGGAGTGGATAAAAAGAATAATATATTAGCTGAATTGTTTTTAATAGTCATAGCTGTTTTCAGAGAACAGGGTAAATTTGAATAGTAAAAAATCAGAGAAGCTTTGTATATGGAAGCTATGGAAATAATTCTTTGAAATTATAATGTGTGGTATCATAAATTATATTCCTTAATCTACATAATTATGTAAAGTAATGCAGGTTATCTCCACCCAGGAATCGATCTGCTCATATTTCCAGATATACAAATTGGTTTTCCATTGCAAAGTAGGAAGATAGATTTGCATTCTTTTCTTGACTCGGTATTCCTGCTTAAAATATTCTCTCTCTTAAGTATTGAACTGTTTGTCACATACACAAAAAACCCCAAAAACCTAGGAAAACCTACTGGCAGAAATCTCTGATCCCAGAGTTAATGAGAATAATTTTGTTAAAAAAATGTAACAACCTTTCTTGTTGTGTCTTCTTTAAGACATCTGTCCTGTCATACATCCTCAATTCCTAAAACACAAGGAAAACTGTGAAACTGCTGGGTAGCTGTAGTTAAAAGTCCAAGAAAAATTACAAAGGCTCCTGGACTAGCAACAGAAACTGCACACAAACTATCCTCTGACTTGCTATGTTCAGAGTAATTCCATGGAAACAAAACAGACATTGAAATGCAGGGAGTTTAGATTTTGTCTTCCTAATGTGCAGAGTATCTTCCTGTGAAACCAGCTGTACAGCAACATTAAGGTAGAAAACAGACATTTATTTCAGTGTGTGCACGTGTGTCACAGAATCACAGAATAGCCTGAGTTGGAAGGGACCTTAAAGGTCATCTAGTCCAACTCCCCTGCTATGGGCAGGGACATCCCCCACTAGACCAGGTTGCTCAGGGCCCCACCTAATCTGTCTTTGAACATCTCCAGAGGACAGGCCATCCACCACCTCTCTGAGCAACCTGTTCCAGTGTTTCACCACCTTCATGGTGAAAAACTTCTCCCTTATGTCTAACCTAAACCTACCCTCCTTCAGTTTAAAACTGTTACCTCTCGTCCTATCACAACAGGCTCTGCTAAAAAGCCTCTCCCCATCTTTCTTATAGGCCCCCTTTAGGTACTGAAAGGCAACAATGAGGTCTCCTTGGAGCCTTCTCTTCTCCAGGCTGAACAACCCCAACTCT